>QEOW01003345.1:80263-195004 GCA_003123825.1 Juglans hindsii | reverse complement strand
TCTTGAATAATGTACTCTACATTCCATCTTTCTCATTTAATCTCCTATATGCTAGTAAGTTGGTTAATTCTAATTCTTGTTCCCTAACTTTCTTTGCAAAATTTTGCTTTATACATGACCTATATCAATGGAAGATGATTGGGTTGGGTAAGGAAAAATATGAACTTTATTACTTGTTGTCTTCTTCATCTTCAAGCACCGTTGTATCTTCTGTTAATAGTTCTTTTCATGTTAACACTGCTTCTGTATCCAATTCTTACATAAACCATTCTCCTTTCGATTTGTGGCACCATCGTTTAGGTCACATTTCAAATGCTAGACAATCCTTGCAGCAAAAATAGTGTCCTTCAATATAGTTCTCTCATTTCAATTGTGATGTTTGACATTATGCTAAACATCCTGTTTATCTTTTCCACTTAGTTCTTCACTTACCACATGCCCATTTGGCTTATTCATTATGAAATTTGGGGTGCTTTCTCAACACCTACATTGGAAGGTTTTCGTTACTTCTTAACTATAGTAGATAATGATTTCACAAGAACTACCAAGGTTTTCCTTCTCCAAGCAAAATCAGACATACACTCTAAACTTCTTTCCTTTGTTTCCTTGATTGAAAATCAGTATCATAAAATAGTAAAACTACTACGTAGTGATAATGGTTTGGAGTTTAATATGCCTTCATTTTTTTCTTCCAAATGCATAATTCATCAGCATAGTTGTGTTGTCACTCCACAGTAAAATGGCATTGTAGAGTGCAAACATAGACACCTTCTTGAAGTGGCTAGAGCTTTACATTTCCAATCCAATTTACCTCTTCAATTCTAGGGGGATTGTATTCTCACTGCGACCTATCTTATTAACAGAATTCCTATCCCTCTTCTATCAAATAAATCACCTTATGAGATGCTTCATCCATCACCTCCTTCATATTCTCACATTCGAGTATTTGGATGTCTATGCTATGCCACCACTTTGCCTGCTCAATGATCCAAATTTGATCCTCGTGCTCAAAAGTCTGTGTTTCTTGGATATCACGTTGCTATAAATGGGTATAAACTTCTTGACCTACAAACCAACACCATATTTCTTTTTAGAGATGTCATCTTCTATGAACGTTTTTTTCCTTTCAAATCTAGTTCTTACTTAGCTGACACACCCATCACCTCTTTATCTCCTTTCCTTGATTCTATTGTTCTTCCCAAACCGATCAATGAATCTAACCCGACAAACTCTGTTGTTGATCCTCCAGTCCAAATAGAAATTGCTTTTGTCATTCCACAAGTCAGGAGATTATCTCGGGCCAAACATCCTCCATCATATTTACAACAGTATCATTGTGATATGTTACCATCTGTTTCTACCCTCCCTAACTCTTCCATGGCTATAGCTATTGGTAAGCAAAGTTCCCCTCCTTATTCCATTTCTAAATTTTTCTCATATGACAAACTTTCTCCTAGTTATCGTTAGGGGTGTAGTTCGGTCTGGTTCGGCCCAACTATTTAGTTATTTTATTTCATATTTCTTTGTAAATAAATTAATAAAAAATTATTTAAACTACTAAATTTAAAATTAAGTGAATTATTAATGTGGATTAGCTAACTCATTAAAAATAATATTTAACTATAATTATATTTATGATGTTGACAGTTACTACTTACTAACTTAGACTTTACTCTTTAATACGCATAATTATTAATAATCTCATACATTTTATATATAGTTCATGAATATCAAATAATTTCATTGTACATAGATTATTCATACTTGCTTGCAACTTGGTATTTAAAAAAAATTACCTAATTACTTTAATTAAGTATAAATAGTAGAGTATGTAAGAATGTATGATGTATTACTACTTACATATAATGACATAAATTATCACATGGTTTATGATTTATTCTTAATTGATAGTATATATGGCCAACGATAATAAATTAGATGAAAATTACATCACTAACTTATATAATTACTAAATAAAAATAACATATTAAATTATTAAAAATATTTTAAAAAAATATATTTAGGGGTCCAGTCTGGTCCAATCATATATTTATAGACCTCAAGACTGGACTGAATTTCTTCAGTCCACAATTTTTGGGACCGAGACCTACCGATACAGTATTCAGTCTAGTCCAGTCCAAACTGAAATTTTTGGTCCGGCCTATTTTTCCGGTCCAGCCTATTTTTCCGGTTCGGACCCAATTTTGTACACCCCTCGTTATCATGCTTTTACCCTTAGTCTCTCTTCAAATTTTGAACCTAAATTCTATGATCAAGTTGTTCAATATCCTCATTGGTGTAAAGCCATGGCAGAAAAGCAGGCTGCTCTTGAGGCAAATAACACATGGGAACTCACACCTTTACCTCCTAATAAATATCCCATTGGATGTAAATGGGTGTTTAAGATCAAATACAATGCAGATGATTCAATCAAGAGATATAAAGCCCGGCTTGTTGCCAAGGGCTACACACAACAAGAAGGTCTTGATTACTTGAACATTTTCTCTCCAGTTGCTAAGTTAACTTCTTTACTTTGCTTATTAGTTGTTGCTACCATAAACAATTGACATTTACATCAACTTGATGTAAATAATGCCTTTCTTCATGGTTAATTAGATGAAGAGGTCTATATGTATTTATCTCTTGGTTATGGCAGCAAGGGGAAGACTCAAGTATATCGATCAATTAAGTCTCTCTATGGACTTAAACAGGCCTCTCGACAGTGGTTTCATAAGCTTTTTGTATGTTTACTCAGTCATGGATTCACTTAGTCCAAATGTGATTACTCCTCGTTTACAAGGTTAACATGTTCTTCTTTTATCATACTGTTGCTTTATGTTGATGATATCATTTTTGCTAGCAATGATTTACAAGCAATACAGGATTTCAAAGTTATCTTCATAGTCAATTCAAAATAAAGGACTTGGGCAATCTCAAATACTTCTTGGGCTTGGAAGTAGCAAACACAAATAAGGGCATATTTCTATGCTTAAGGCATTATGCCTTGGAGCTTCTCAGTGATGCAAGTTTACTTGCTTGTAAACCAGCACAAGTTCCTATGAATCCCAATCTCATATTAGTGAAAACGGATGAAAATCTTATGTCTGATCCTACAAGCTACAGAAGACTTATGACCAGACTGTTATACTTGACCATTTCACGACTAGATTTAGCTTTTATTGTGAATAATCTGAGTCAGTTTATGGACAAACCTGTTGTTATACATTTAAATGCTGGCAACAAAGTATTACATTATGTGAAAGTACAACTGGGCAAGGCATATTTTTCTCTACAAATTCCATTCTACATTTGAAAGGATTTTTAGATTCAGATTGGGCCACATGCCCAGACACTAGAAGATCAGTTATTGGATTTTGCATGTTTCTTGGGGACTCACTTATCCCCTGGAAATTAAAAAAAAAAAACTATAATATCACGATCATTTGTAGAGGCTAAATATCGAGCTCTTGCATCTAGGGCTTGTGAAGTCACATGATTAATTTCTTTACTTAAGGGTAACACTTTTTTTTTTTTTTAATGAGAAGCGGGAAATCACATGTCCAATAGTGACCCCCTTTTGAATTTATTAATAAAGTCCTCACTTATGGCGGAGGAATACCGTGGTAACAATCATGGCCAATGGGAAAACCCAACAAGACCTCAACCAAGAAAACATTCTATGACAATCATAGGAATGAAAAGAAAACAAAACCACAAAAACCAGACAAACTAGCATCTTAAAATGGAAGGGCTAAGAAATCCAAACGGAGCAATCCTCTTAAAATCCGAGGCATATCGTAATTATTAGAAAAAACCAACTCGGAGCCTGAGGCCCCTTCCGTGGCTAAGCAATCTGCCACCATAGTACCTTCATGAAACACATGTTGAACACAACAATGCATAGTGCGAGACAAACCAACAAGTTCCTCCTAAAAATCCTCTAGGTACCGCACACCACATCTTCCTCTATTCCACCAAGAAATAACCACCATCAAATCCATTTCTACTATCACATTAGAAATATGTAAAGATTTACAAATTGTCAAACCTTGAAGGAGTGCCAGAAGTTCCACTTTGTTATTAGAACTGAAACCAATATAAGAGGCATAAGCCTGGACAAATCGACCTGAGTCATTTCGAATAACCCCACCAATGCCACAAGTGCCCGAGTTTCCCATACTACTACCATCCCGGCAGCGATTTTAACCACTTAACCACTTTGCAACAAGGAGCTTTAGGCACAATTGGCTTAATCTGCAAGGCCTCTAGGATCGTGCCATCTCGACTAGAAAATTTTATGAGATTCTTTACTACATGACAAAGGGAACCTAACCACACACAAATAGAATGAACAACAGCTTCATGATTTTTCAGAATACCTTCCATACGAGCAAGACATCTTCTTCTCCATAGGCACCAAGTCACAACGATGGAATGATGCCAACTATAAAACCCACTTGAGAAGAAGAGTTAGCACGCCTAAACCAAGTCCTAGAATTCTACTTCCAAGATTTGCCAAGAGGAATACTAAACAGAGTGCCAAAAAATGACCATGCTTTTTGAGGAATATCACCCTGAAAAAGCACAAGATTAATATCTTCAAAATGGCCTACATTACTATAATCACATTTGGAAACAAGAGGAATACCAATACAGCGCAATCTCTCATCCACGCTCAAGGCCATGTGCTAAGCCCTCCAAAAATGTATAGACATTTATGCCAAATCCAATTATGCCAGCTAAGAGTAGAACCTCTGATACGAATACAGAGCCAAGCAGATCTAGTAGAGAACATACGTGCCTCTGTAGGAGTCCAAACAAGAACATCTTGTCCAGAAGAAGGCCCACATAAAGAGACTAAAATCTCATCCACCTTCTCTTGTCCCACTATGTTCTCCAGAAGATCCACATCCCAATTATCCGACAGCCTACACTCTTTACCTTTTAGAAGGGGTGAATCCACTAATGACATCTCATTAATTAAGGGACCATTATCCCTCCATTTGTCATACCAGAAAAAATCTCTCCTTCTCTAAGTTTCCACTTAGAATTATTCAACAACAGCGGGATACAATTAGCAACCATTCTCCAAAACCTAGATCCTTTAGTGGCCTCTATTAAAAACCAAGGCTTCGAACCCACATATTTTGCTTTGAAAAAGTTAGCCCATAGGGAATTACCTTGTAAAAGATTTCAAGCGAAGCGCATATGTAAGGCTCTATGAGTTTCTTGGAGGTGTCGTAGCCCAAGACCACCTTTTTCCACAAGGTTGCAAATATGTTTCCAAGCCACTCATTTCTTTCTATTGAGCCCATCGGATTCTCCCCAAAAGAAAGAGCTCATCAACCTGTGGAGCTTGGTGATAGTAGCTTGAGGGATCTGCAAAACAGCAAAGAGGTCAATCGCCACGCTAGATATAACATGCCTTAACAGAACAAGTTTTCCACCAAAAGATAATAGCCTCATCTTCCAACCACTGACTTTTTGCCTCACTTTATTCACCCTGCCTTCTAGATAAGACTGCTTAAGGTGACCCATCATCCTCATTAGAACATAAATTATCAAATTTCAAACACCATGCCAAATTATGAGCGCGCTCTAAATTTTGAAAAGGTTCTAACAGAGCAACAACTTTCGGTTTCGACTTACCAATCAACTTCTTTAATATATTCATGGAAGTCCCAATCCCTCTAATATTCCATATGAAAATGGAATCAATCATTGAGCAGGATTTGAGATTCGAGCATGAACCTGAGAAGAGCTTCGCATTTTAACAAACAACTTTTTCTTATACTTCTTCTTACCTTCATTGGCCTCAGACTCCATGAGATAGTCTTTATTCTGCTGCAAGACCTCTGTCTGAACATCTAGTTCCGGCTCTGAAATAATACCCTCTAGCACAATAGTTTCCCACCAGGTGCATCCGTAGATTCCTCTTCCCCGAGTGACTCAACTTGCACCACGAGCGGATCTCGCACCACAAACGGGTCCACCCACTCACTAGCCATAAACACCAGGACTTCAGGATCACCATTGAAGTCACCCCCATAATAACACCCGTTGCATTTTCAACACAAACTGGGAAATCTTTTTCTATCTCAGTTGCCTTTACACCCTCTGTTTCTGTAGTTAACAGACTGTCACCGTGCAGAACAGACGACACCACCAACGACAACACCAGTCGCCATGTTTTCTTCAGACGAACTCAGAACCACTTCTACAACAACACCCTTTGTTTCCATACCAGTCGCCATGTTTTCTTCTATAACGGTATCAGACGGAAGATTATCCGCAATATCTAAGACACTTCACACTGGTTCAACCATAGGTTCTGCTATCAGTTCTTCCACAGGTTCTACTACAGGTTCTACTATAGTTTTCAGAGACTCTTGATGCCCTTTCCTCCCTACCTGAGCAAGCACATTCTTCTCAAATTTTCCAGTTCTACAGTTCCGTGAATTGTGACCCTGCGTTTTGCACGTAAGGCAAAATGCAGGAAGTGTTTCATATACTATTTCTTGCTTTCAGCTAGAAGATAATCCTGGTGCCCCAATCTAGAAGTGAGTCAGAGGAGTTTTCGTAGCATCCACTTCCACGCATAATCTTTCTCCATCCGTCCTCGTAGTGTAACGAGTTGGATTATCACGATGAATGAACGTCCCAATAGGTGCCATCAGAATGTTCAGAAAAGCTTCACGGTAATAATTAGGAGGAAGGCCCAGAAGAGAAAGCCATATCGGTACCCTCGAGGGCTTCATCCTCATTAAACTTTGGAGTCCAACGAAAGACAAGATAGAAAACTTCATTGATCTCACAAACATACCACGATAAGGCTTTAGTGCAATCGACTTCATTAGCTATAAGCACAAAAACGTTACGAGGATGCCGCATGGAAAAGACCACCAGTATGGCTGAGAGACCCCATCGGCTATGAATGAAAGCCCGTACGACATCCAACGAAGCATGTTGCTTTAAGAACATGAGCAAAACGGAATATCGAAATGGTTTAGCGGAACGTGCAATCTCCTCACTGTCAACCATCTTTGGTGGTCGAGGTGCTACAACCATCTCAGGGACGGGCTACGGAACAACAGCCACCAGGTCGGCAAAGGAAGGTCGACCAGTGCTACCATCAACGGCTGCCATGCAGCCTCTCATGAAGACTAAACCATGCGGCTGAAATGTGAAACCCTATTCACCAATGGAGAGAAAAAAGGGTAAAAACGAAAAAATACTTTTCCAATCTTGGTGTAACATATTCCTCTCCAGCTGTGCTATATTGTGACATTAAAGCAGCCTTGCATATAGTAGTAAATACAGTCTTCCATGAGAGAACCAAGCATATAGAGATTGACTGTCACCAAGTTAGAGAGAAACTACAATCAAGCGTCATTCATACACTACATGTTTCTTCTCAACATCTAGTAGCCGACATTCTTTCCAAAGTATTACCACCTTGACAAGATGGGAGTCATGAACATTCATTCCCCATATTGTGAGGGAGTGTTAGAGATGATATAGTTCAGTTGTAATTACTTGCAATAGTACCACAACACGTATAAATAAGCCAGCTAT
Organism: Juglans hindsii; assembly: GCA_003123825.1. Taxonomy (NCBI): domain Eukaryota; kingdom Viridiplantae; phylum Streptophyta; class Magnoliopsida; order Fagales; family Juglandaceae; genus Juglans; species Juglans hindsii. The sequence continues at coordinate 187,429 of QEOW01003345.1, read as the reverse complement.
ATTTATTAACTCAGTAGATATGTGTAATTGTACAGAAAGCAAGAAAGTAATACACGATCTTAAAGCTTCTTATTCCTATAGTTTCTTTTTCTTATCTGTTTTTACACATCTAGTTTTGTATTTACAAGGGGGTGGGAAGCTCAGATGGTTGATAATCGAATATAAACTGATAGAATTGAGCAACATGGCTCAGCACCAGAACTAGAACGAAGGTGGTTCACACCATTGCTAGATCATGGTAACAAGAAGAAACTAAGACTAAGCAGTTATAACTTAACTGGGACTGTATTGATGCTTAGAAACTAGCATCGAAGAAGAATTCAACTAGAAATCAACAATAGTTGAGTTGAAATTACTTTGGCCTACTATGATAAAAGCATTGGTTTGAGAAATGACGGGTTGGACTCTAGAAAACACAACAAAATTCATCCATCAATGTAAAATACTGATTGGCTGCTTGAATTAAAATTACCTTCAATTCTTTATAAAATGCAAAGTTATAAAGATATTGTCCATTTTGTAAAGAAATTTTATGTGGGTTTTATATAGGCAAAGTATTCTTCAAGCTATTGTACTTTACATTGTTCCTTAATGGTGAGGAAGGCAATCCATCTTGCAGTTTACCCTTGAGCAACATCCAAGTAGGTGGTATATATGTTTTCAATGCACTCATGTACCAAAGATACGAAAGCGTTCAAGAATTTTAATCTTTTTCACTTTTGACAAGAAAGGAGAAAAGCAAAAACATATATCTAATATAGTTTATGTAAAGAGAAATGATAGGTGGGGAGGTAGCCTGGGAGGGTTGCGGTTTAAATTCAAGAAATATATTGTTCAAAGTCTATTTTCTACAATATCCCCACGTGTGAATATCTCAGGTTAGCTAGAACTAAAGATGAGAGTACTTGAAACGGAACACTCATAATATAAATCAGGATTTATCAAAGTGAAGTTACGTCTTTAGGATTTCCTATGCATTGCAAGCTGCGACCATCTGCAAAAATTCCTAATCAATCTCACAAAGCCTCTACCTCTTTCATGGAATTTGCTAAAATACAAATGCAAGTTCTATCAGTAAATTAATAAGATTAAAAGCATCGTTATGTCATAAGGAAATAGCAGAATTAAGCCAATAGAATGGGACCATACAGAACAAGGTAAATAGGTCCATTTTATCTATAAACTAGTGTTTGAGTTTCTGGTGGTTCACATGGTCGAAGCATGCCCGCCGAGTGAACAGTGCCATTACTGGTGAGAACATTGCCCAATCTTGCTCTGCACGCTTCAAAACATTCCATAAACTATTTCTTGAAGCTGGATCAAAGCTTGTACAAGGCTCATCCATATAAAAAACTTTGTGAAGTTTTCAAGAATTAGACCACGAGTAGGAAGGCATCATGAGCTTCCACATATATACAAAAGATTGTATCATTGAGAAGTAATGAATGAAATAGCAACACTGAGAGTAAAGCCATACTTTGGGATTACCAATCAATGAAATACAAACACTAGTACTATTGGGAAATATGTGACACACCCACAAAATAGCGATAGCGAGACAGACAGTGAAATAAATGCGAAAATACAAAATCAAGCGCACACAATCACATGATACAAAATTTACGTGGTTTGACAACTTGACTATGACAATGGACTGCAGGAGATTTTATTCAAAGGAGATTAATAACACATAATGAGTTGCAGGAGCAACACTTTGCTCGTAAATCTCAACTCTCTCTCTTTCTCTCTCAAGCTTTTTCTCTCTCAAATGCTCTCAAAACGCCTACTACCTCTTCCTCTCTCAATCTGATAGAAAATATATGAAATAACATTCATATATATAAGCCACGGCGTAAGAAACCCTAAGGCAACAAAAATAAGATTCTTCACTCCAACAGAATGTCGAACGCTCTGCGAGAAAACAAGCTATGTAACATTTGCTTGAGCCAACCATCGAGCACACCTCAAGTGATTACTAGAGTTATGTGTCGCTTGAGCCCACTTTCGCACGAGCCTTGAACGAAAAATCTATCTGAGCTTTGCTCAAGCGCCAAGTCGAGCAATAGTCGAGCGAACAATCAGCCTGGCGCTTTTCAACTCACAAAACCAGGCTCCACACATAACCCAACAACCTTCCACTTGGAGACTGGTTCTCCACATGCCAAACATAGCACAAGCCCTATCACCTCCATAGCTCATAGCTCTTGTCTTCATGCCAAAAGATGAACTGAAGTTGATTTTGACTTCAATCTCTCACGTACATCACCCTCCGTCAGCACATCTATTGAGCGACTCACAATTCCCACTGCACTGGGAATATCCAGTCTGGAATGGACCTTGTCAAACATTAGAGAATTTGCTGCTAATGTTCCCTTCTCTGATCTAGGCTGCTGATCCCATCTCTTACGGCTAGCCTGTTCTGTTTTTAGTTGACATGCCCATTTCTTGTGTAGTTTATCTTCCTCCCTAGAAGTCCAGTCAACTTCTTCTCAATTAATTCTCTCTTGCTTGATCTCCCAACTCACAAGATTTCATCTTTGTACAATGGTTCACCACCTTTAGTTAGCAGAACATAGTTCAAGGTAGGTGACTATTGTGGAGGTCTGCTTGTCCTGACAGTTCTACGAGCAGCAACTGTATGTGAAGACATCCCTAGAACACCAAATGCTTTGTTCCCTTCTTTTGCACCTCTACTTCACACCGTGGTCACAGGAGATTTCCCTAGGCTTACATGAGGAACTGCAAGACTGACTCCCTTAAGCTTTCCCATCTGATTTGCTCAACCAAACCTACTCTGCTGTAACCCTGTATATTCCTGCACATCACTAGACCCTGATGTCAAATACAAAATATTAATTCTCTTACCACGCACCAAGACCAACACACCTTTGGTAACCTTCCACACTCCTTCACAAAACGCTACTAAATTACATTTGTCGTCAAGTTGTCCCATAGAAATAAAGTTTTTCTTCAGATCTAAAATGTGTCTGACTTACTGAAAAGTCCACACGATACATCCATGAACATTGCCCACACCCACTACATCCAGTGCTTCTCCTGTAACTGGGTACATCTTACCAAAATCACCTGCACCATAGTTCCCATAATTTCTTCATGTGATGTGGTATGGAACGAAGCTCTTGAATCCAACTCCCAATCATCAACTGAACTATGAGCTGCAAGAATTAGATCATCTTGTATTTCTTTAGCCATTGCATTCACAGCGTCATTCTTAGTCTAATTCTAATTCCAGTAGTCTCTTTTGATGTGGCCCATCTTGCCACAGTTCCAGCAAGTGATCTACTGCCCAGATCTCGATTTGCTCCTACCCCTATTCCTAGACCTGTCATGTCCCCTACCCTTGATGTCAACGTTCAGGGCAGATTTTGAACCCGAGAACTCGTCAAAATCACTGTTGTGCACCTCTTTAGCTAGGATCATGCCTCAAATGTAGTTGTATTTCAACTTCCTCTTTCCTGCAGAATTACTCACGACCATTCTCATGCTACCCTACCAGTTGACAATGCGGCTAATAGGATCAGTGCTTGAATCTTATCCTCAAACTCAATCTTGATTGACAGCAATTGATTTATGATAGTATTAAAATCATTCAAATGTTGGGCAATAGACGTACCTTCTGATATTCTTAGATTGAGCAGTTTTTTCATCAGATCCATCTTGTTACTTGCCTATGACTTTTCATACTAATCTAACAAATCTATCATGAGATCCATCATGGTTCTCTCCTTAATAATGTTGTGCACCACTGGTTTGGACAAGGTGAGCCAAATAACCAGGTCCAAAACTTATCGATCCAAATAATATTGTTCAAGCATTCTCCAATATTCAAAATCTGTGCCATCGACCTTCTCGATTCTAATCTCCAAATCTTCTCCTTCTATGCTATAGCCCCGAACCCCAATTTCTTGGAGCTCTAATACTAGTTGTTGGGACAAAATGTGACACACCCATAGAACAACGATAGCAAGACAAACAGTGAAATAAATGCAAAAATACAATAAACAAGCATACACAATCACACAACACAAGATTGAAGTGTTTTAGCAACTTGCTTACGTCCACGGAGCTACAAGAGATTTTATCCAAAGGAGATTACAAATACACAGTGAGTTACAAAAGCAATACTCTACTCACAAATCTAAACTCTCCCTCTAGGGATTTTTCTCTCACAAATGCTCTAAAAACACCTCTTGCCTCTTCCTCTCTCAATCTGAGACAAAACATATGAAATAACATTCATATATATAGGCCATAGCGTGACAAATCCTAAGTCGGCAAAAATAAGATTCTTTGCTCAAACGAAGTGTTGAGTGCACTGCAAGTGAACAATCTATGCAACATTTGCTCGAGCCAACCATCGAGCACACCTCAAGCAAACACTAGGATTGTGCTTCAATTGAGCCTACTATCGTGTGCGTGCACCTTGAACGAACAATCTGTCTAAGCTTCACTCGAGCGCTAGGTTTAGCGATAGTCAAGCAGATTTGTCTAGCACTTTTCAGCTCACAAAACCAAGCACCACAGATAACCTAACAAGTACTAAAGTCTCCTCTTCCTACCTCCACTATATTCTCTGGTTTCTTTGTCACCGACCCTTCCATTAAAAAGATCAACACTCTTTAGAGATTTTTCCACAGCCTGCACCAACAAAATGGGAGTAAAAAATAGAAGTTGAGTTATCCTACAGAAAATAGCCAGAAAACCAAAGCACTCCCCTCAAGGCAAGGTAAGAGATAAGCCTCTCACTACAAATTTTGCTGGGTTTCCATCCTTTGCTAGATACACTTTTTTTAGGTTGTCAATGACGATGGCATGACTCATGTTTGGTTCAAGTAAAAGCTGCCCGACCTTCTACTTCTTGAGGGAAAAAAAATTATGTTGAAATTATTAATTTTGTGTAATCAACTCCGCATCAAGTTGAACTCAGAACAACATGCGAGAAATAAAAGAGGATAACATCACTAAACAAGAATGCAGCCTTCAATCAGTTAGTATATAATAACGTAACCTTCCTTTTTACCATATTTTGCTTTAAGCATGAAGAGCAATTAAAGTAAGAATAAAACGAGAAGGATAATGGAACTATTCTTTGTATGAGTGCTTTAATGGACACTATGATCAATACCAACAAATGTTGGAAATTCCACCTAATAAGGGATCTACAAAGTTATTAGAACATTATCCATCATGTAGATATCTAGAGATGGACCAGACACTACAGGAATTTGGTCTTTAGAGACGAAAGTTTTTAGAGACGAACTCAATGTTGTCCCTAAAAGTACTTATTTGAGACAAATTAAAATTTTGTCTCAAGACATGGAAGCGATTTTAGCTTCATTCGAACAGACAAATATTCGTTTGAACTAGACTTTCTGGGACGACATATAGCATCTAAAAAAACACCATTTGAACATTCAAAAACACGTTCGAAAGTATTCTAATTCATGTTCGAATGGTTACATAATTGTTCGAATAATAGTCGTGGTGGGAAAGTATAGACAATTGTACTGGGGGAAAGGTTGAAACCGTTCAAACGTGACATTTAATCTAAATAAATCTGGCTGGGATGGTTGCTATACAGATCGAACGTTCACATACACGTTCGAACAGTATTTTAATTCATGTTCAAATGTTGATTTAAATGTTCGAATAATAATTGTGGTGAGAACATATACACAATTGTGTCGGGGGTAAGTTAGAACCCATTCGAACACTATATTTAATCATTCGAACGAAGATTTTGGTGAAAAGTTATAAATAAATCTGGTGGGGATGGTTTCTATAGCCTTCGAACGGTACTTTTATGTTCGAACAAAGTTATAAACAGTTCGAATTGTCATAAGAGGCGTTCGAGTGGTATCATAGACAGTCGAAATAAGTTTAATTATAGAAATTTATTGAAAGACATTCAAATATTTTAAAAATAAATATTATTTGAGTCTCTTAATTATCATTTTCAAAATATGAAAAATCTACCTATACGGATTTATTATTATGTATTGTAAATTAAAATATATCATATAGTTCGTCCTAGGAATTTTATCTAATTAATTTAAAAATTAATTAATGACTTTTTTATGGTAAACAAGAATTTGCAATTAAAAAAACATTACTTTCTAGGAAATGTCATTTTTTATATTATCATGAACTGGTAAGTAAAATAGAGAAAAATGATTTTTGATAAGAAACAAGCTAGCTATATATAACAAATAAAAACGATATAGTAATTAAATTGACAATGTTCGATACAAATAAAATAACCAAAATGTTTGAATGGCATATTTAACTATTTGAACGAAATCTCCATTCTTATTGAGCCGAGATCACGTACGCGAGATCTCACCTCTTACTGCGGCGAGAACACAATATTATGGTATTTATGTTCGAATGCATTTGTAAAGCATTAGAACATATAAAAGATGAATTAAAGCGCGCTGAAGTTAGGTGCCATTGTGAAAATTTTGTGTTTGAACAGATAAAACATCGTTCAAATGCAACGTTCCAGAATTTAAAGACCTATACTTCCAGTCTTCTATTCACAATGGTCTTCATCTCCAACCGAACAATGGAGAGCTTGCAGTATAGAGAGAGAGAGAGAGTGATTAGAAGTTTGTTTGTGGGTTCACAGTGAAGGAGAAGTTGAGGTTTTTTTTTTTTCAAATTTATTTATGTATTTCGAATCAATGTAGAAATTTTGAAATTTGATTTATGATTTCTCTCATATGTAGGTATTGGTGATTTGGGGAGATTTATTGGATTGCACAAATTTGTAGTAAGATTTGTTAAACATTAGGGGAAGAATAATATGATGATTTGTGAAAAAAAAAAATGGAATAATGTATTTGGGTATATTGTGTGATTTGTGAAAAAATGGAGTATGTTGGTATGCTAGTATATCCGTGAAAATATGTTGGTATGTTAGTGTATTTGCATGCAATATGTTGGTATGTTAATTTGCATAAAATTCCATAAGATACCCAAATTAAAATAATATGATTAATATTCCCTAATTAAAATGTAAACCATAAACCCACGTCGATATTAATTTTGAACCCAGATAATTTAAATTATTTCCATAAAATATCCAAATTAGAATAATATGATTAATTTGCATAAAATACCCGAATGAAAATATAAAGCATAAATACTCAATGTATATTAATTTTTAACCCAAATAGTTTGAATTATTTTCATAAAATACCAAAATTAAAATAATATGATTAATTTTCCCTAATTAAAATATAAACCATAAACCAAATTGGATATTAATTTTGAACCCAAATAATTTGAATTATTTCCATAAAATATCCAAATTAAAATAATATGATTAATTTTTCCTAATTAAAATATAAACCATAAATACTTAATGGATATTAATTTTGAACCCAAATAGTTGGAATTATTTCCATAAAATACTCAAATTAAAGTAATATGATTAATTTTCCCTAATTAAAATATAAACCATAAACCCAAGTGGATATTAATTTTGAACTCCAAATAATTTGAATTATTTCCATAAAATAAATTGTATTTTGGTCCCAATAAAAATCAATTTGTTGATTTCTTTATTTGTCCCAGGCAGTTTAATCTAGCCTGCAAGAGAAAATTCTGCTTTAAAAATTAATCACTATTTCGATTGAGTTTAAAAATAAGAAAGGTTTTGCTTTAAAAATACTAAGGTATTTGTTAGTACCTATACTAGTTTAGTTTGGAAAAAACATATCTCACAAAAAGGAAAAGTTGACATGAGATCAAAAAAAGGGGGACTACCAATTAAACACATACATCCATGTCCTTTTGCAGTAATCAGAAAAAGGCAAAAATATCCCAATACTTTTATTAGTGCCTTCCTTTCCCTTGGGAGAAAGAGTGAGCTATCAGAGCTTTTGAGTGATCAAAAACTTTGTGTAACCTTCTTTCTAATGTAAGTAAATTTTATTGAGTTTTGTTATACGTGTCGAATTTTGATAGTGTATTTTTAAAGATATTATGTAATTTTTAAAGTACGCACAGTGTTTTAAATGCACTATAAATATTTATATAGAGTATTTTCAGTGTTATTGAACTAGGCTTGATTTTAAATAAGACAATTATAATATTTTTGAAGAGCTCAAAAAATATTATAATTATCGGAAATCATTTTAATATTATTTATTAAAATGATTTCAGCTATTTAAAATATTATAAGATTTAAATTATGTTGAAAACTCTAATTAATTAAATGGTTTTATTCTTCTAAAGATATTAAATAAGACTTTATCATTTTATTAATGATGAAGGAATATTATTTTATAAACTAAAGTTTAGTTTAAATAATATTCGATCTTAATTCCTCTCAGTATTCTTAAGTTAAATCCGTGTTTAATCTCTTACCATTAGATCATTTTGAATATCCCAAAATGAAGGGCCTGGATTAAAGCCCCCTCTCTTTCTCCCTCACTTTTCCTTTCCCTCTCTCTCTGCACCCTCTCCCTCATGTGTACGCTACAAGCTTCCCCCCTGTCACCCGGTTCTCCCTCAGCCCAGCTTGGCGCCGCTGTGCGCTACCGAGCCTCACTGCCACCACCATCCACGTCCTCTCACGCCGGCGAGCTCCCACCACCGAACCCAGCCTCCATCTCGTAGCCACCCTCTCCCACGCACGGCCGCATCTCCTCATGCACGGGTTCACCGTGCGTAGCTTCTAGCACTATCGTATGCTGCCACCCAGGCCACTGAGCACCACCACGAGCTCCCCCATCCTGCTCCCTTTGACCCGGAGCCAGTAGCCTCAACCTAGATAGCACGACGCAGCCCCTCACTCACAGCTTCGTTGTGCACAGCTCCTAGCGCCACCGTACGCTGCTACCCAAGCCACTGCACCTCCACCACCTCTCACAAACCCAACCACCAGGAACCTCCCTCTCCCTGTCCATCGCACACACGCACACAACCCATAAATGGGTTTCACCACCACCGACGGCCCTAATGCCACCGTCGTTAGCCATGGCCACCACCAAGCACCACCACTGGCCTCCCTCCTCCCTTCCCCTAACTCCCCATGAAGCCCCTTGGCCTCCCTTAACTACACGCCCCCTCTCTCTAGCATAAGGGTTCCACCCATTTGGCCTAGATCTGCCACCTCCAGCCACAGTGGTGCCACCCCAATGCCACTACAAGCTCCACCGCACCCCCTCAGCCTTTCCATGGCCAGCCACGACTAGCCAAGCTCCCCCCTCCATTTCCATGCTTTGAGACACACGGGTTCCCCTTGGGAACCCACGGCTTCGCCGTGTTCCACCACCTTAGCCACCATGAGACCACCCTCAGCCTCCCTTGGCCTCCCCTAGCCTAGCCCTAACCACAAACCGCCACTTTACGTGGTGGACAGCCACCATGTAAGCTGGATAGCTACCGTACGCAGTTTAGCCACTACGTACGACCCTTCTGATGTCATTGACCATGATGGTCAGCGATCAGCACATGGGTCAACCCCGACGATGGTATAACCCTCTATCTCTCATTACTTATGTTAGTTGGTTGTTTAGGTTGTGGACTATGCTGTTAGTATTGTGGAGTTCACTATGCAGTGTGGTGATGTGATGTGTTGTGTATGTAAAGTGTTGGGCATATCTGTGTAGTGTGCTTTGTAGTGTTGTGGACTGTGTTGTATGGGTGATGTGGTGTTCTGTGGAATGGGAATAGTACACGTGGAGTGTACTCCATGTAGTGGTGTGATGTACTATATGGCATCTATGCCATAGTGGTGATGTGGCGTAGCGTGTGTGAAGGGAGTACACGTGGAGTGTACTCCAAGAGGTGCAGCAATACATCGTGTGGCGTGTCACAGAGATAAGGATGGTTGTGTAGTTGATGGGCATAGAACGTGATGAGTAGTGTCGGAAACTGTTGAATAGTGTCTCGAGGTAGTTAAGACGTGGCCTGTAGTCTGAGGTGACAGGTGTCACCGTATTTGACTTTTGCCTGGGAGTATGTGTGAAGTGACAGAACAAGTGTAAGAGTGTGCAGCGGAGCATGACTGGGGAATGGTTAAACCAGAAGTGCTTGTGATGGGTAAGGAGTTAGCGTAAGAATGGTGTAGCAGGAACGTGATGAGAAGTCACGATGTGACAGGAGTACGTGAGGGACCGTACTCACGATGAGTTAGGAGTTGGCATAGAAACGACGTAGCAGGATGTCAGGTGACGTGACAAGATCACGGTGTAGCTTGGGAGTAGTCTCGAGCTATATGACGTGACGTAAGACGTAGTTGTGAATGGAGTCTTGTCGTGTTAAGTGTTGAGATGAACTGTCAAGAGGGACGGGTAGCATGAAGAGTCATGCTAGCTGGGTTAAAAGAAGGTTGGTATCGACGTATAGGCTTGCTTACACAAGCAGGCGATCAACATGATATATGTTGGTCTTAGGTAATAAGGGGTAAGGTACATGTGTAATCTGGTTAGACACATGTGCCAGATGGGTTCACCATATGTAATGGGCAATTTGTCCAAAGCATGGTTGCACGATGCTTAAGCCTCGGAGTTGGCTTAGAGTCGTGTGGTGTGTATGGATGGGAATGAAGATTTAGTGTGAGCTAAGATGCATGAAGGTAGTGACGGGTGTATTGTCAAGGATTGGAATGCATGACTTAGTCGGCCTAAGTCATGCATCAAGATAAGGTCAATAAGAAGAGTAAGACAAAGGTCTCAGTGTCTTAATCCTAAGGTGAATCATAGGTTCACCTTAGTGGATGGGCACTTGAGGTAAGACCTTGAGTTTGGAAGATGTAGTGATCGTAAGTGGATCTCGGAGGTTTTAGCATAGTAAAGAGCATGTAAGAGCATGGGATAGAAGGAGAGTGTTCCAAGTGAAGTGTAGTTCTACTTCTAGTTTAGTTGCTTATGCATTAGATAAAGAATGACGTTAAGGTTTTGTGTATGCATGTAGGTTGCCATCTGACACGCACATGAACGGACTGCATGATATGAGTATCGCATGGAGTCTAGGTAAATATTACGTTCATATTCTTCTAGGGTTTTCTAAAATATATGAAATGAAAATGAAATGCTTTTCCCCTTAAGAAACGGCACGAAAGATGTTTTACGAAAGTATGCTAGTTGTTCAAAGGTATACGTATGTACGCCCCTCCCTGGCAGCCCCTTTTTATGCACCTAAAGTATTAATTGTATGCATGTGAATGGATGACTATATGCAGTTCTATTGTATGTATTTTCCACAAAAAGAAATGTCGAGGCTTATGCCTGATGCTTTAATTTATGCTTTCAATGACGCAAAGAAAGTGTTTAAAGCGTCCCTACGAATTGATGCTTTACGGATACCATAGGAGATGATGTTTAAGCTCTTGCCTTTAAATGATGTTTTTTCATGAATAGACTGTTAAATGAAAAGGGCTGAAAAGGAAAGGATAAAACGTTTAATATATGAAAATTCGTAACGGCCACATGAATGAATGCAAAGGGTACCAAAGGAATGGGCAGATTGCAATGCCGGGTAAGTAGTACTGGTAGAGCACCTAGTGCTGCCCCCTGACTAAAAGGGGATTCCCAACCGGTAGCCACAGGCGGAGTCCGGGTCCAAAGGAAGATCGCTTACCTCAACACACGGGGTGTAACAGTGTGTACCGGTCAAAGAAAGTGATAAGAAAGAATGTATGAATGCATCGCATTCTTTAAGAAATGAAGGCACTGATGGAAGATATGTTTTACGAAAGGAAAATACCTTTTTAAAGAAAAACCCAGCCTAATAATGTTTTCAAATGCACGAATGTATGCATGTATATATAGTATGTATGGAATGATGAATGCATGACTAAAAACCTATGTTATTATATTTTAACTGTATGAAGTAATGCTTACTGAGTATTCGACTCATTTTAGTTTTTATGTGTGCCCCTCCCCTCATAGGAACTGAATGAGTAGTACGCATCAAGATGGATACAGCCCAAGGGGAAGAGCACATAAGTCTAGGCAAGAGAGTTTTAACTGTATGAGAGGCCTTTTTATCTTAAGATTAATGCTTTCTGCTGTAAACTTATTTTATTCTAAAAGCACATTTTATTTTATAACGTAGAGTCTTGCACCTTCAGTATGAAAGCAAAAAGTTTAAAATCGAACGGTAATTCATGTTGTCTTTTCTAAAATCATTTTATAAAAAGTCGCACCACAAGGACAAGCGTTACACTTTGGTCTTACATTCTGTGAGCTTGTTCTATGTTTTGGCATTGCTTTCAGTAGAAGCAGAGGAACTAGCTAAACGATGGGAGAGGTTACATCTATCAGAAGAAGAAAGCTCCTTCTTCCATGTTAAGGAGGAGAGCTTCAAAACAAAAGACTGTCATGGAAAAGACTGCATTGTTGGGAAGGTGTTGTCCATGAAGGGAGTTAATGGTGAAGGTTTCAAAATCAGCATGTCTCAAATTTTGAGGCTAGAAGGATGGGTTAGATTTAAGGAGCTTGGAGACCAATGTTTCCTAATTGAATTCTAGAACCTGTGGCTATATTCTTCATCAACTAGCACCCTAAACACTCATCTTCTCCACAATCCTCCACTTTTGTTTCCATAATCCTTCATTCTATCCACAAAATCTATAAACATTAGCTCTATATTAATTCAAGGTAAGTTATTTTTGTTAGATTTCTATATAACTTAACTCATTTTCTTCATTATAGTGATAATGTTTGTTTAAACACCATTTTGTAGATGTTTCTTGAGTTATTTCGGTTTTCTTAGCTCAAGGTATGTCCATATTGTGACTTTATCTTCATTGTGAATTGATATTTGGGATGATGGGAAATGTTTTACGATTGTGTTTTGCTCTCTAGTTCGTATTCTGGGTTGGACCGTTCGATCACAATATCAAATCGTTCGAACTGTCCTCCATGTTTGAACCCATTCGAACGTTAACATAGAAAACAATTTAATTACTAAATTACAATTATTAGGATACTTAAAATACACTTAATAATTAAAATACTTAAAATACACTTAATATTAAAATACTTAAAATATACTTAATATTAAAAGACATAATAATTAAGATATTTAAAATACACTTAATATTTGACCTACTTAAATTATTTTAGATATTAAGGATACCTAAAATACATAATAATTAAAATACATAATAATTAAGATTTGTGGATTCTCGTATCTTGTATTCCCATATGTTGTATTCTCGTATCTTGTATTCCCGTATCTTGTGTTGTTGTTGTGTTTTAATATCATATCTTATACTTTGCATTGAAATAAACCTTAGTCTCGTTCGAGAGTTATCAATTCTATTGAACGGTTGATTGATAACTCTTAAATTGTCCAGAGTAGACAATTTGAGATTGTAAAATCATTTTCACAAACTATCCAATTATATTTGTTGCGTTCGACATTATAATTTTGGTAGAGTCATCCCTTATTATTCTCTAGATATGCAGTTTCGGTGATGGTGCATCGAGTTATTACTTGTCAGTGCGCACGACCAAATGAGCATATTTGGAGAATTATGGGGAGAAGCTGCCGAAATTTTGTTGGACATAACAGATAATAGTTGGTAGGTTGACGATTATGATCTTACAATCCCGAATGAGATAGAACCAACTACCCGGTGAAAGAAAGAAATTGCACAATATGTTAGATAATATTTTATTTCTTGATGCACGTGACTATTTGCAATAGGATATTAGAAATGGATAAGAGTTGGATGCTAGTTAGAGATCGGTTGGATGAGGATTACAATGTATATGCTGTAGGTGTTAAGAAATTTTTGGAGTTTGCATCCTGTACAATTGATAATGACGGTCATATTAGATGTCCATGCCGACAATGCAAGAATTTGCGTTCCTATAAAATAAAATTTGTGAGAGAACATCTATTTGTCAAAGGTATTGACCAATGTTATATTGATTGGGTGTTACACGGAGAACTGTATCCAACGCCATTCAAACTTCAAGATGAAGAAGAAGACATCGATGAAGATGTAGATCCTAAGGTTGTTGGTGACGATCACAAAGAGGATATGGAGCAAATGCTGGGCGACATTGGTGCGTGAATGTTTATGGATGAAGGTGATACGGACTCATCAAATTCAAATGATTCGGGCCATAACACTTTACTTGCTTGTGGAATGATTCACATTCACGAGTTATATCTAGGGTGTAGAAGGCATAGTAAGTTGTCATTATAGTTAGACTGCTTCATATAAAATTCATGTGCCGAATATCTATTAAGGCTGTCAATATGTTGCTCGAACTGTTTAAAGAGGCACTTCCATCAGACAATAATTTACCCTACAACTTCTACGAAGCAAAACAATCAAAAAGAGGACTCGAGTTTGATTACAATGTAATACATGCATGTAAGAATGATTGTGTGTTATTTTGGTGAGAGATGAGCAGCTGAACAAGTGTCCCATTTGCCAAGAATCAAGATGGACAATTGAGAAGCAAAATGAAAATTACACAAGGATTTTTGTTTTTACCCTTTTTTCACTCTATGGGTGAATAGGGTTTTCGTTTTCCAGCCGCACGTTTTGGTTCTCCCCAAGAGGCTGCATGGCACCCGCTGATGGTGGCACAGGTCGACCTTCTTTTGCCGACCAGGTGGTTGCTGTTCCACAGCCCATCCCTGAGATGGTGTTGCCATCACCTCCTCCGAAGATGGTAGACGGTGAGGTCTACTTTCAGTTCACCAAAGATAAAATTGAACGATTAGCCGAGCACTTCAGATTTTCTGTGGTCCTTAAGTTTTTGAAGCAACGCCCTTTGTTGGATGCCATGCATGCGTTCATTCACAGTTGTTGGGGCCTTTCGGCTCTATCAGTGGTTTCATCCATGCAGCGTCCTCGGAACGTTTTCGTGTGAATGGCTAATGAAGCCGATTTTACAAGGCCTTATCAAGGGACGTATGTGAAATTAATAGAAGTTTCTACCGTGCTTTTTGTTGGTCCCCAAAATTTAATGAAGATGACAAGCCGTCGAGGGTGCCAGTATGGCTTTCTCTTTCGGGTCTTCCTCCAAATTTCGATTGTGAAGCTTTTCTAAAAATACTCATGGCGCCTATTGGGACGTTCATACGTTGGGGCAATCTGACTCGCTGTGCAACGAGAACGGATGGAGCACGCCTATGCATGGAAGTGGATGCAACAAAAACACCCTTGACTCATTTCTGGATAGGGGCTCTGGGTTTGCCTGCTAGTCATAAACAAGAAGTCGTATACGAGACTCTTCCTGCATACTGTGTTACGTGTAAGATGTAGGGGCATAATTCACGGACATGTAAAGCAAGAAAAACTGAGAAGAATGGGCAGTCTTGGGTTGGAAAGAAAGGTCATCAAAAGGTTTTCAAGGCTATTGAAGAACCTGGAGCAGAACCGGTGCAAATCGTAACTGTTCTTAAGGATAAATCTATTCCCACTGCGGAAGAAACATTGGTGACGGGCTTGGAAGCAGGGAGTGTTGTGGTCGAAGAGTTGATTTCATTTAATGAAGTTCGTCCATCTGAGTCAGTGGGTGGTGTTGTGGTGTTTGCTGAGAACGAAGGTGCTTCGATTTTGTTGTTAACAGAGGGAGATGTTGCGCCAGGGGGTGAAGTTGTTCCCCATGGTGTTAGCATGATTTGTACTGAAACAGAGGGTGGTATGGTTACTAAAACAGAAAAAATTCTTCCCGTTCATGATGAGAATGCTACGGGTGCTAGTATGGGGAAAATTCATTGGTTGGTTGTACACAGCAGACTCTTGAAACCGTGATGATGTTGCCTAGTGAGAGGGGGAACTATTTGAGGAGAGGGATATGTCCATTGTGCGGAATAAACCACTTGGGGAAGAGGAGCATGATGAGGTTTCTGGGGCGGAGATGCTTGTGTTGGAGAATACTATATTGGAACTTGAACCAAATTTCCAATCAGAGGTCTTCCTGCAGGATAAAGCGTATCTCACGGAGTCTAAGGCTAATGAAGGTAAGAAGAAATATAAGAAAAAGATGTTTGTTAAATTGCAAAGTTCATCTCTGGTTCATGCCCGACTTTCAAACCTTGCTTAATGATTGATTCTATTTTTGTATGGAATATTAGAGGGATTGGGACCTCCAGTAGTAGAGTAAAGAAGTTGATTGGTAAGTTGAAACCAAAAGTTGTTGCTCTATTAGAACCTTTTCAAAATTTAGTGCAAGCTCGTAAATTGGCGCGTAGTTTGAATTTTGATAGTTTCATTTCTAATGAGAATGATGGGGGCAAAATCTGAATTTTCTGGAACAGTACCTATGTGGTGCATGTGGTTCGGATGGGAGTGCAATTTATTTCTATGCTAGTAGGTGAAGGGACCGAGATGTTCTTGCTCACTATGGTTTATGCTAAATGCACCATGGCGGAGAGAAGGCTCCTTTAGGATGATCTTAACTCTCAAAATATGGGATCACATCCATGTGTGTTTGTGGGTGATTTTAATATTATCCGTAATGATTCAGAAAGTAAGAGAGGTAGGCCTCGACTGAGCATGGCTATGGAGGATTTAATAATTGGATTCACCAAGGGGGTTTGATGGAAATGGCTACGAAAGGAAGTACGTTTACTTGGTTTAATGGGCAATCGGGGCTTGCCGGTTCATGAGCACGTCTTGATTGTGCTCTCATGGATAGTTCCTCCTTTGCATTGTTTCCAAATGCTACTTGTTCATATTTGCCACGTTCTACTTCAGATCATGCTCCCATGTTTATTGAACTCAAGAAGGATCCTTTCGTCTATGGCCTGGACCCTTTTTGTTTCTAACAAATGTGGGTGGACCATCATACTTTTTGGACTGCATTCAGCCAGGTTGGGACTTTCAGGTGAAGGGTTCGGATATTCAAATTTTGACTAGAAAATTAAAGTCGGCTAACTTGGTGTTAAGGGAGTGGAATAAAAGGATTTTTGGGCATACATTGGGTCGTATTGATGCGCTGGAAAAACAGGTTGAGGAGATTGAGCAATAACTTCATGTTAATTGGGAGGAAAATTTGGAGAGAGAATTACATATGGTAGTCTCAAATTTGGCAAGCTGGCAGCATCGGGAAGAGATACGATTGGCACAAATGGAAAAATTAAAATGGAAGGTGGATGGTGATCGAAATTCTAAATTTTTCCATGCTTGCCTTGCTAATAAGAGGAGAAAAAGAATGCTGGAAATGAGATCGAATGTCACGGTTTATGAGACACCGGAAAGCATACATCAAGGGGCAGTGGAGTATTTTTTTTCATTCCTTCAAGGGGAGTAATCGGTTGAGCCATCTTAGACTAGAACAGCTAATTGATTCAGTCATCTCAGAGGAAGAGAATGCCTCACTTCTTCGTGCGCCTTCTATGGAGGAAGTTTTTGAGGCCTTGTCTTCCATTCTGTCTCAAAGTGGTCCGGGTCTTGATGGTTTTGGTTTGGGCTTCTATAAAAGTTGTTGGGAGGTGGTTAAAATTGAAGTGTGGAATTCAGTTTTGAAATTCTTTATGTCCAACTAACTTCCAAGGTTCTTCACGGCCTCATATTTGGTTTTAGTACCAAAGGTGGATTCACCTACAGGTTTTGATAAATTTTGCCCCATTAGCCTGTGCTCTGTTTTTTATAAAATTTGCTTCAAGATTATTGTAAATAGATTAACAGGTCTCCTTCCTCGCCTAGTATCTCCAGAGCAAGGAGCCTTTATTCCTAGAAGGAGTATGTTTGAGAATATTAGCCTCACCCAGGAAATGGTTCATTTTATTAACAAGCATACTCATGGGGGTAATATTATGTTGCAAGTGGATATGGCGAAAGCTTATGATCGTGTGGATTGGGCCTTTTTTATTGCAGTTTTGTGCAGGTTTGGCTTCACTTTTGAATTTTGTGATTTGGTGCATTTTTGTATCTCAAGTCCTTGGTATTCAATTATGATGAATGGTAAGGTCAAGGGTTTCTTTCCAGGAGGTCGTGGTCTTCGTCATGGGGATCCTTTGTCACCTTATTTGTGTATTATTCAGCAAGAGGCACTTTCCAGGATGATTCATGCCAATGTAAGTGAAAATAAATTTGGCCAATTTTATCAAGCCCGAGGTACACCAATTGTGTCTCATTTGATGTATGCTGACGATATAATGATTTTTTCTAATGGAAGCCAGAGATCAGTCCGAGCACTTCAGAATATTCTGAGTCAATATGAGAGATGGTCGGGGCAGGCTATCAATATTCAGAAATCAACGCTATTTTGCTCGAATAATGTTTCATCTGTAGGCAAGCATAGACTTTTACGTCGTACAGGGTTCGTGGAGGGAACTTTCCCTTTTAAATATCTAGGAGTGCTGATTATTTTGGGACATCTTAAGCAGTCTCATCTGGAGGGCATGGTGAACAAAGTTAGGCAAAAAATTAGTGGTTGGAAAATGAGGCTACTTTCTACTGGTGGTAAACTAGTTCTGTTAAGGCATGTTATATCTAGCATGGGGATTCACCCCTTTGCTTTTTTACAGGTCCCTCAAGCTATTATTAACAAGATTCATAGATTGATGAGCTCCTTCTTTTGGGGAGAAATCGAGGGGCGGGAGAAAAAGAAATGAGTGACTTGGAAACATGTTTGCAAACCTATGGAAGAAGGAGGTCTTGGGTTACGGCATCTTCATGACATGCAGAAAGGTTTACACATGCGTTTTGCTTGGAACCTTATACAAGGTAATTCTCTATGGGCTAATTTTTTCAAAGCAAAATAGGTGGGTTCGAAGCCTTGGGCTTTAATAGAGGCCAAGAATGATTCTAGATTCTAGAGAATGGTTGCTAATTGTATTCTGTGTTTGTTGTATAATTCTAAATGAAAGATTAGAGAAGGAGAGATTTTTTTCTCGTATAACAAATGAAGAGATAATGGTCCACTTATTAATGAGATGCTAGTAGTGGGCTCACCCCTGCTAAAAGTTAAAGAATGTAGACTGTTGGATAGTTGGGATGTGAATCTTATAGAGAATTTGGTTGGGCAAGAGAAGGTGGATGAGATTTCAGTCTCTTTATCTGGGCCTAATTCCGGAAACGAGATTCTAGTTTGGACTCCTATGGAGACAAGTATGTTCTCTACCAATTCTGCTTGGCATTGTATTCGTATCGGATGTTCTCTTCTTGACTGGCATGATTGGATTTAGCATAAAAGCCTTCTTTTAAAAATGTCTATTCATTTTTGGAGGGCTTGGCATCTGGCCTTGAGTGTGGATGATCACTTGCGCTGTTTTGGTATTTCCCTTGTTTCCAAATGTGACTGTTGTAATGTAGGTCATATTGAAAATATTAACCATGTACTCTTTGATGGTGATTTTCCTCATAAATTATGGTCTTTTTTTGGCACTCTATTTGGTATTCCACTTGGCAGATCTTGGAAGTGACTCTGGAATTTGGTTTAGAAGTGCTAGATCCTCTTCTCATGTGAGTTTTACAGTTGGCATCATTCCCATCATTGTTACTTGGCGCTTATGGAGGAGAAGATGCCTTACTAGAATGGAAGGTATTCGGAAATCTTATGAAGTTGTTGTTCATTCTATTTGTGTGTGGCTTGTTTCCCTTTGTCATGTGGTAAAGAATCCTATGCATTTGTCTCACTGGGATGGTAAGATATTAGAGGCCTTGTGGATTGAACCGATTATGCCTAAAGCTCCTTGTTGCAAATTGGTTAAGTGGATTAAGCCACCGTCGAGATGGTACAAATTGAACACGGATGGTAGTAGTCTCGGAAACTTGGGATCTTGTGGCATCGTTGGGATTATTCGAAGTGATTCAAGATGTCTTGTCAAGGCTTATGTCTCTCCTATTAGTTTCGGTTCCAACAACAAAGCGGAACTTTTGGCACTTCTCATGGTTTGAAATTTTGCAAGGCTTTACATATATCTAATGTGATAATAGAAATGGATTCGATGGTGGTGTTATCGTGGTGGTTGAGAAGGTGTTGTGGTGTGTGGGACCTAGGGATTTTTGGGAAGAACTTGTTGGTTTGACTCATACTCTTCATTGCCGGTTTCAACATGTGTTCTGTAAGGGTAATATGGTGACGGATTGGTTAGCCAAGGAAGGTACCTTAGGTGCCGACTTGGCTTTTTTTAATAATTGTGATTTGCCGCGAACTCTTCATGGTTTGCTCCATTTGGATTTCTTAGGCCTTCCATCAATAAGAGTTTAGTTTTTTTTTTTTGGTTTTTGTGGTTTTGTTTTAACAGTCAATACATAAGTTTGTCATATATTTGTTTTCTTGGTTGCGGGCCTAATGGGTTTTCCCACGGTCCATTCTTGTTACCACGATGTTCCTCCGCTATAAGTGAGGGCATTATTAATAAATTTGGGAGGAAGTCATTATTGGACATGTGACTTCCTGCACTTCTTAAAAAAAAAAAGAAAAAGAGAGAAGCAGAATGTGCTGCATAAGGTCATATGTCACTTTCCATTGATACCTAGATTACAATGGTTATTTATGTCACGTTCAACAGCTGTGTACATGATATGACACTCGTCATCTAGAGTCAAGAATAATAATATTTTGTCACATCCTTCAGACTCTTAACCTCACGAAAGGAGTTCCAGCGACGATATCTCCTCTAGAAGACAGACCTTGGAGATCTAATGTACAGCTAGGATGAGAGACCATGAAAGACTATAAAAAAAAAACATTTATTATAGTGGATTCTCCCCTCCTGAACCCCTGTGGACGTAGGGCCAGTGCCGAACCACGTAAATCTATGTGTCTTCCCTGCATTTATTTATTGTTCACCGCCATGGATGTGCGCGGACACCATACAGCCACACCGGACCACTGACGGGGACATCACACAATACTAATCCTGGCCCAGGCCCAAAACAGCCTCAGCGGGGCCGAGAATGTATCTTTCCCCCCTTCCGGATTGTTGCGCTATTTTTAGGTGTTAATAGATGGCGTTGTCTATGGGATCGAGATTATTTTTACACTAGAAGTTTAAGAAGGACAATTTTCTGGCGCGCTAAATAATCATCGAAGGAGCATTTGAAACTCTTCTAGATAAGTATCTTCCGCCTTTCCACTTTAATTTTTATGAAAAGCACTACTGCATAAAAGGGGCAAGTGAACCTTTCCTCGCCCAAGCAATTGATTGCACTGCATTTAAATGCATTTCCTTACACGCAATGTGTAAGCCAGGAACCAAACTACCTAACCACTTAAGCTGTAAGTGCCATTGCTTTGTGTACTTTAAGTATACAGTACACTTGGAATACACATGCAACCACACATAAATGCACAGTGCACACGTGCACAGGGCATGGGATACCATGTCCCATGCATGGCATGAATAGTACCATGCACGGTGAGGAGGGGGCACACCCAGTGCACAATAGGCATCCCTCTCCCACCGACTATAGGGACACCGACGGCCACCATCTAGCCTGTAGGCGTAATATGACGGCTTGGTGGTCATCCACCGTAGTGAGCACATGGACGCCCACAACCATGCACCAAGGCTCACGATGTGCTCACGGAAGCACACCACGAGCCACGAGGACCAACCGGCAACCACCCATCAGTCGTCGGCGTCGTCCGAACACTAGTCTCGAACACCACCCCACAACGGAGACCTAGCTGCATGATCATGTGCACGGGACTGCAGAGATCACCTCGGTCTAGTATTGCCACGGCATTGCAGAACCACTAGTTGCCACCTAGTGGTCTGCCGGGCATTGTCTGCCCCCCCAGGTGTGGTTCTCAACCACCTTAGTCGCGGACGATGGCATTGGGCCATGTGCATAGTGCCCAAAGTGTGCATCAACACACACAGAAGGCTCACGGCACTGTTGTGAGCCCCATGTCCTCTACCACCATTGAGGTGGTCCCCAACCACCACGACGGGCAGACGTGGCCCATGGCCACGCAGGCCCCATGCACGAAACTGCACATGGCCGAAAGTTTCTCGACCCAACTCAAGCATGGCACAGAAGAGGTGCCAATGACCACCACATGGATCGTCGACTTCTTCCAACTCTGTTGTAATGTTCGTGTGCACCATGGCACATGGTAGGCAGCGGGTGCACGTAGTAAGCACCTACCAGGGCCTCCACCGTGGCCGTCACGGCCTCACGGGCAATGGCATGCAACTTGCCCGTGGGACTTTCCACAGCTTAACCACCCCCTTGAATGAGCAAGCGGGCAAGTTTCCCCACTGTGCATCCGCACGAAGACACCCATCGGCCATGGGTCCTCGCCCAAGTTCCCACCCCCCCTCCCCCCGTGTCACTCTCCTCTGCCACGGCTCACACCCCTCAGACAGCCACTCCTAAGTTCCTCGTACTCCTTTAGTTGCTCACCCGAGCTTCACAACCATTGCCCAACTGTGTGTCCATCACCCACTGGTGAGCACCCTAGGCCACCGCGTTCGTCGACTAGCCAACAAGCTTCTTAACCGTTGATGGGCAACCTCGGCCAACAAGCTTCTTAGTCGCTGGTGAGTAACCACCTTCTCTACAATCTGCTCCTCAACTACATGTTCCTCAAACAGAGACTCTCCCCGGCCATGCAATCTCCTCGATCAAGATGCTCCTCAAACACTTGCTCCTCACCACAGACTCATCATCCAAACCAGTGGGTAGCAACCCATCGTGCACGTGACTAAGTCACAGGAGCAGCTTGGCCATATGCATGGCAGGTAGGAGCAACTCGACCACGTGCATGGCAGCTACGTTGCCCGCCACCTCACTTGACGGGCAATGTCTTGATGAATTAGCAGCTAGTGTTTATGCGTGTGCAACGCATGTGTAATGTGCACCATGCATGAGCTATACACGGTACACATGATGGAGAACAAGAAGCCACCCTGTGTTCCTCTAGCCCACAGTACATGGCCCGAGGAGAAGATGAATAGGAAATTTTTTTGGGGATGGTTAAATTCACATCGCTTTGAAGAGACTTAAGGATGGACGAATTCCTTAGTAGTAAACTGATTGAGTTGAAAAAAGAAAATAAAAATAAAGAGAGAAGAAGAAGAGGAGCAAGAAAGAAAAGAAATAGATACCAGTAGCGAGCAATTTCGGTCAAGCAACAAATGGCTACAACAGCTAAAACACCCTGGTTTGTCTCCCTCAAAACTTAGGTGGATTTTATTTTTACTAACATGATTGATTCCTTGAGCATGAAACATTGGCTAAATGCCCCGCCACTCTCTAACACCATTCGGAAGTCAACATAATCTTCGTCAACGTAATCTCCACAAACGTAATCTCCATCAACAATCAAAGGTTGCTCTATCGTTCTTGCGGTGGAGAGTGGGTTAGCCCTCAACTGCTCAACACTTACCTTCCTCGTGAGCGTCAACAAATGGAAGTGGGTCCAGTCTCAGACTACCTGACAACTTACCTCCCTACTGGAGATAGACGATGAGATGCGCCTTAAGGCCATCTCACCCTTCTTGTGACAAACTCTACCCCCAACCCCATGCCCAACCATGTGCAGTGCCTTTGCAACACATGGCTTACATTCACAAGCGGAAGGATTCAATTTCACTCCACTTGGATGAAGCACCTAACACACACAGAGCATGCTTCATCAGTTTTTGCCAAAAATTTCATCCATCAAACACTTATATTGTGGACACTCGTCAACCAAAACATCCAACCAATCTTGCACCCTTAGTCGCGTTTGGCCCAACCAACTTTCTATAAGTGTGGCACCTCGTTCTTCGGTAAAGGTCTCAAAGTGGATCTGTGGTGCCAAGGGTGCCAGCCAAATGGTTAACACCCAAGGTTTGATTGGGAATTGGCATGCCTCATCCAGATGGAAGTGCACATGTCACGATTTAGATATAAAAATAGCAACGGGAAAATAGAGGTTTAGTTAGTAAACTAAAACCTTATTGTACCAGAAATCTACATCACAATGTCGGAGTAATTAATGCCATTCCTCATTAATTTCAAACTTAGAAATAGATATAACCCAAATAGTTTGTTCATTGGCTAACAGGCGGCAAAACGAATACAAGTTTTCCCTCTGAAAAACAAACTATGTACATCCCAAAATAATGTGGCTACTACAACAAAGTCCAGCCTCTGTTATCAGGGTTCGAGGGGGGATCAACTCTTCTTCCTCGGGCATCACTCTTAGTCCTAACTCTACATCAAAATCTATGATTTCGAGAATGAAACCATGGGTATGTTAGAAACTATGAAAAGACTGCTAATGAGAGATAATGCTCTCGAATATCCTAAGAAAATTTCATGTAAACAGTGAAAGGACACACATACACATGCTTGGTGGGGATTCGCACTCTCTAGCATATATATACGAGTCCGTAAACATGGTAAGGAATCCCCCTCATTGTGAAACACACACACACATATATATACATAAATAAGCACGCCGATCAATTACCCTATGAGGAGTTTCCTTTATCCAACATATTTTAAAGCATGAATATAGTTAATGTGACACCCCCAACCTTTGCTTGGGATATAACGAAGACTTGGAGTGTCGAGACATATAACACATGGTTACATACTTTCATACAGTGTAGTTAATATGCAATGGATTGCAGTTCAACCTCTTCATGCATTTATAATGTAACTCTTGGTTATGGCTTTTGGTAACTAGTCAACTCTCTACCTCACTCTTTTATGGGTTGTTATATTCATTTGGTTAGATGGTGTTGTGTTTTGAGTTTATAACTAGAGGAATATTATGGTTTCTCAAGAGGCTTATGGATTGAGCAAAGTTTTTGTGAAGGTTGGTTAGACATATTTGGTATGGATGATGTATTAGGGAAAAAGGGTATTGAGCATTTTGTAGATGAGCTGAATGGATGCAAATGTTGTAACGGGCCATTAAGTTCAGTGTTATGTGTTAGAAACGTGACCTCAAGAGGGTCACAAGCTATGACCTGAAAGTATGAAAAGGTTGGTAAAGAAATGTATGGAGGAAGGATTTGGATAATAGAGTATGTTTAAGTGAAGGAAGTCTAAGTCAATGGTAGTTTTATGCATGTTCTAAGTTTAAGTTGCATCTTAAGGAAAGAAATGAAGTTAAGTTATGAATGCATGTAGGTTGCCATCTGACACACACGAATGAACTGCATTAGCATGGAGTTCAGGTAAATATTATGTTCATATTCTGCTAGAGTTTTCTAAATGATATGAAAATGAAAAGGAAACATTTCTTTTTATGAAAAATTTTCTTTTTATGCGAGGAAGGAAAATGAAATGTTTTCTTATAAATGAGATGATGTTTTGTGAATGTATGATGAGGTGTTAATGTTTTGAGGAATATGTATGTAATGACCTTTTTTGACAGTCCTTTTTTATGCACCTCAAGAATAATTGTATGCATGTGAAATGGATGTTATATGTAGTATTTATCTGTTTTATGTTCCATGAAATGAAGTAATGATGTTTATGCTTTATGTTTTATGAAATTAAATGAACTGATGAATGAAAAGAATGAAAAGTAAAGGACTGAAAGAAATGAAAGGAAATGAAATGAATATTTTAATGTATGAAGATATGTAATAGCCATGACTGAATGAGGATGGCACCAAAATGAAGGGCAGATTGCAATGAGGGTCAAAGGAAAGTGATAACAAATAATTGAGTGTATGAGATAGTTTAGTTTCTTTATGAAGGAATGTACAAGGTTGAAAATGTTTTTATGAGGAATGAAAATCTTTTTAAAGAAAAACTCCACCTTGTAATATTTTCAAAGGAAATAACTCTTTTATGTACACTATGTAAAGGAATGATAAATGCATGAATAAAAACCTATATTAGTATATATTTATAGTATGAAATATTGCTTATTGAGTATTCGACTCATTTTGCTTTTATGCATGTTCCTCCCCCTCACAAAAACAAAATGATGAAAAAGCATCACGACAAATATGGCCAAAGGGAAAGGTGATAGAAGTCTAGGTATATTTTATGTAATATATAAGAGTATATTCTGTAAAAGGACTTTGTATTTTTAATTTAATGAGTGCCATTGCAAACTCTCTTTTAATTTACATAGTAGGTTTTAGGTTTAGACATAGAATCTTTGATATCCTCGGGAGGAAAGGAAAAAGTTTTAAAAAGTTTAGTAATTCTCGTTTCATTTTCTAAAACTATTTCCTAAAGTCTCATCATAAGAACAAGCGCTACATTATCCTTGACTTGGACTTCCTTAACTTAAACATACTCTATTATCCAAATCTTTCCTCCATACATTCCTTTACTTCCAATTTCTAAATTTCAAAGTCATAGCTTGTGACCCATCAAAGTCACACTTCCACCATATGACATTTAACTTTATGTTCTTATACTTTAAAGTGAACCTCCATGCTTCACTTTAAAGGCTAAGATACACTATCACCTTCATCATTCTCTCTATACCATCATTTCTATTTTATTACTTTAGCCAAATTACACAACTCATTCTTAACCAATACATACATCGCTTGCTACATTCATGTGTCATTAAACCCAATACATTATCATTACACAAACTAAAACTTCAATCATTTTCACCATATAACAAAAGGACAAGCATAATATATAACTTTGATGCTTAAACATTGTATACTCATGCATAAGATAGACTATACATTACATATGCTAAATCTGTTCGATACATGCATCCAACCAATTTACACATGTACCCTACTTTTTTGTCACCAAAGTTCAACATACAACCCATCAAGGCATCCACTTGTTTTTACAAGCTTCATACACACCAACACAATCCCAACCAACATATCACTTTACACAGCACGTCCAGACTACATAGACAAGTTTATATTTTATAAGTTTGAAACAATTTCGCATTCTTTCTTCTATAATGTTTCGTCTTATCTTTTATATATATTATAATTAAAAATCGAAGAACGTGGCCTTTAGAACACTCCAGATTTAAATTGTAGACATCCTTAAAAAATAATAAATTAGTAATTCTAAGGACTGAAGCCCTCATGCACAATGAGTTACCACTATCGTTAGCTCTATGTAATGGAAAAGTACTACTGTGTATTTTGATTTTGGGGGACTTTCAATATCCCTCAACAGGGAACATTAGTTTTTGTTTCTTGCTGAGTAAAACTCCAGAGTTCATGATGTAAAGCATGTTGTTAATTAAAACAATGGAAAGGATAAAGGCCAAATAATATGTCTTAAAATATATATTTATTCATTTCCATGCACATCAAGAACCTTGACAGTACTCTGGAGGCATCCATCTCATGATGACCCATCTCTTGTATTTGAAGACAACATATATAAACGATGCATGCTAAACTAGAGACAGATATGATGGGTCATCTATTTTGTCTTAAAAAGCTTGTCTCGAAAGATTTTTGGAGACGAAAATTAAATTTCGTCTCAAAAAAATAATTTTAGGGACGAAATTGGGTGTAACTATTTGAAAGATTCAAACAGATTTTTGTTTTAGATGAACCATTTTCATCTCAATAAACCCTTTATGAACCATTTTCATCTCAATAAACCCTTTGGATGAATAAGGTTCCATTCGAACGATCGAATAATTTGATCATGTTCTACCAGACAGCCCGTTCGAACAGATTATATTTGTTCGAACACCTAAATTTTCATATGACTTTTGTTCAAACATAAATTTTATTATTTGAACAGACATCATATGTTTGGAAATTATGTTCGTTTGAACAGACTGTATTTCTCAATTATCGTTCAAATGGGTTATTTTCTATTTGAATGGATTTATAAATTGTAATATACCATTCGAATAGGGTATTTCCCGTTCAAACGGTGCTCATCATACAGAACTGAATTAATAAAATTTCATAATAATATTACTAATATGGAACAAATAGAATTTAAACATCAGAATTGTTCAAAAGTCAGTCATTTGGAACAAAATAATAAAAAGACAATTAAAAAAATAAGTTTTAAGATTATCCTGGTTGCATAGAGTTTTTGGACATCATTGACTACTACTGTTCAAATAATTTTTGGTTATTCATCTCCGGCCTGTTCTAAATGTTCTCTTCTAATCTCAGCTCTAAATTCGTTATTTGATCTAATCGGGTTAGCAATTATTTTTTCTTAGACCTCAATTGTTCTATCTCAAGTCTTGCTTCCTTTAATTCCTTAGTTTTGTCATTCAATCAGGTTGGAGAAAAGGACGATGATGTTGAGGATGGCTTCACGCAACGTCCTAAACCCCTCAAATATTCAAAACGTGATCCAAGAACTTGAGAAAATATCTGAGCATCGTTGCAGATGATTCATCAGATGGATCCGCAACAGTTTCCTTAAGAGATAACGTCTTGTCCTAAAAAAAAAAATTAAAGTTAGTATAAGTAACAAAAATATTATTAGACAATGGGCCTCTACTTAAGAAACTTAAACTTACATAATTTGCCTCTGCTTCAAGACTGGTCCAAACACCATCATGATTTTTTTGTGCTTTAGCAAACAATTGGGTCAAATCATAGTCAGCAGGACTTTCTTCTTGCTGCAAAAGGAAAATCTATATTAGAATTTAAATCAGAAAAGTGTATTATATGTTAATATTTAACGGGGACTAGACTAATTTACCATTTTTTTAGACAAACGATGAAAAGATCGAGAACCCACGTGATAGTGTATCATTAAATTTGATTTATTTGCTTTGTTTACAGTACTGCAATGCTAAAAAATAATATTATGTCTATATATTTAATACATATATCATATACTATTAAAAAAAGATAGCAGCAAAATTACCTGATAAGCGAGATTTTCAAACATATCACAAACCTTCTCCCATTCGTTTGGTGGCATTGCTTAGAATGGATTTTGGTGTGCTTCTATTGTAGTACTGAACTTCTGATAGTGTGCATGGCATCACCTTTGTACCTCCGGAGTGCATTCGATATCAGTTCCTCAACCGTTAGTCAATCCGCTCGTTGGCAAAATTAAGTTCAAACTCGTCCTTTTAAAAAGTATAAACAATTAGTATAAATGCAAAATAATTTTAAATTAATATGTTATACTTAGTTTCTTGGGATGTAACTTATTATAACCCGGCAATGATATCTTTTGATGTGATCTTTCACA
Organism: Juglans hindsii; assembly: GCA_003123825.1. Taxonomy (NCBI): domain Eukaryota; kingdom Viridiplantae; phylum Streptophyta; class Magnoliopsida; order Fagales; family Juglandaceae; genus Juglans; species Juglans hindsii. The sequence continues at coordinate 158,394 of QEOW01003345.1, read as the reverse complement.
TCTTGGGAAACTTTAGCCCAGAATTATTAATAGAATTTTTCCCAAATTATATATACAAGAAGTACTAGTACTGATTGTATTCAAATTCTAGTAGTTTTTCCCGAATCAAGAGTATATTTATTTTGGAGTTTGTAAAAGTTATATTAACTTTTGTATCTAGGTAATGACTGGATAAATAAAAATTTGAGATAGATTTTATTTTTTATTTTTTTAATATCTGAAGATATTTATAAGTGTGTATAAAAAAAAACTTGGAAATATTTCTCTAATGGATCAAGGCCTAACTTTAATCACAGGAGGTAATATCATTAGAAATTGGTGATATTCTCATTTAATCACAGAACGTATTACTATCATTAGAAAGTGGTGGTTAAATAAATTACAATTTGACTGATTAAGTTTTCTCCAAAACTTTAAAACTATATAATAATTAACCATACCCATGAAACTTTAAAATTAAGAAAATCTAAATATTTCGTGATCAACAAAACGGTGTTATTTCAATATTAGGAAGTTCATGATCACAATCGAAAATCATTAATCGTCTTGGAGGTCGCCCCTTGTTTGTGGTAATTAGTTCCAAAGATCCTCGGTCGCGCGATCAATCTTTGTTACTTTATGGTAATTCATAACTTAATCGCTTCTTAATTGAGATGCGTATTTTTATTTAAAAGATTTTGGTTAAGAAAATTAAAATTATAACTAAAGCAATGTCAGTACTAATATAGGCGTGCATTAACTTACATAATTCATTGACCGAAATCGCTTTTCCATAGCTCATGACTTTTCCAAATACATCCAAATACCAAAACATCATGAAAGTTACTTACAGAAATCGTTTTTCAACACAATGACCGTCTCTCTTGACTGGGGAGACTTCCTCTCATATTTTTCTTTGAACCATGAACATAGGCAGGCATGAACTCGAACTTCTGCATGTTGTATATCTTGTTTAGCATTTGGGGAGAGATAATATCCAGTCTAGCTAATAGCTGTTGCTCTCTTCAAATATGGCTAGGCCGTTTGGATACAAAACACATTTCGTTTCATCTCATCTCATCATTACAATTTTTTCAAATTCTCACATAAAGTACAATAAACGATTCAACTTTTTCAAATTTTAAAATAATAATAATATTAAAAAATAATATTTTAATAATATTTTATTCAATTTTCATCACAACTCATTTCTTCTCAACTCACTATTCAAACCTCCCTGTTAAGGTCTATTTTGAATAGCAAAAGTCTCTCATCTCATCTTATATTATCTTAATATCCAAATGACACCACAAATACAAACCACCGTTTTTGATATGATTTCACATTCTGTGATAGAGTACTGAGAGTTATACCATGCATGCATGTGTCCATATACTATATATGCAGGTACGCTCTTTCAAGCACCAATATTCTTGACTCGTACCAGCATGCATCTTCCTCTAACTTCAAATTTTCGTTAGGCCGGGACAAAATTTGAGAAAGAACATTCAGGTATGAGGAAAAGAACGAAGACTTTGAATCACAAATGTCAAAACCATAATTATGAATCACAAATGTCTATATCTCTACAGAATTAAAAGGAACGAAGACTTCGACAAATTAAAAGTGCAGAAAAAAATACATTAATAATCCTCGTACGTAGACAACATATGTTTCTTTTTCTAACCTGGGGCCCGGTTATAACTGACTAAAATGATATAAAGGGACGAAGACTGCCTCCTTCAACAAATGAACCCCAACTGTCTCTTTACAATTAAAAGATAAAGAATAAGTTCGATCGACGAAAGTTCGTAAAAGCAATCCTAATCTTCCTAGCTGTCATGGTACACATTTTCATGAAGCAATAACGAATCTAGTAGACAAGAATTTTCAACCATGAAGAAAAATTGTTGCAAGAACGTTGAATGTGCTAGGAAGCCAATGGGGGACAAGGCCCCACAAGGCTTTGACCCAATAATATATATATATATATATATATATATATATATATATTATAATCTTATCTATTTTGTATATCTCTTTGATTTTGATAGTTGTCCACAATTCATAATTGGCATTAATGGCTCATGATGCTCTTGAATAGCCAGTGTTAAGGGGTGCCTTGTAAATTGCCAACATTTTTTTAATAGATCTTTCTTATATATCATCAAATTAGAATTTGGAGTACTCATTTAAAATGATTTTAGGATTCAACTTTTAATTTCAAATATTTAATTTTTCATCTAATCATTACAATTTTTTCAAACTTCTAAGTAAAATATAAAAAACAACTTAACTTATTCAAATTTCAAAATAAAAATTATATTCTAACAATATTTTTATTCAACATTTTCTCTCTCATTTCCTAAAATCTAATAAAACATCTTAACTCAAACTATTCACTGCTATTTATATATTTCTCATTACATCTCATTCTACAAATGAGGCCTTAGTTTATGGTTTACATATATTACCACTTTTCTTTTCGTTTTTTATAATTCCTATATAGATCGTTTCTATGGTCCAACATATTTTCTTAATTGCAACATATGAAAAGCTTAGATGTAAAATTACCCGTATTCATAAAATAATGCAAGTTTGGAATTTATTTTTTTCTTGCTAATTTTTTACTCGGCTTTTCATAAATTTGTTATAAAAGTGTTTTTAAAAATTTTCAATTCAACTATTTATCCTAGACCTAAAAGTATTCGACCCCTCCAAACTTATAATCCTGGCTTTGTCCCTACTGGGAAGGATTTATCGCTAGCCTTAGATTATTATCTAAACTTGTTAGGGACTTAAAATAGGAGAAAGATAAATATGCGAACTGAGTCCTACAATATTTGTTTATTCCCATTTTAATTTTTTTGATAATATTAAATTCTCAATAAATGTTATATAATTCACTTCATATATTTATATCTCTTAATTAAAACTTTCAAGTTTGTACAAGGAACTTGTGGGATATTTTCCGATTGATGAATGGTAGGCACGTCCAATAATGCTTCCCTGACTATGCAATTAGCGACGACTTCATTTTGTGGCGTACCAGCAGGAGAGTCTTCTTCAGTGTGAGCTTATTTCTGTGTTGACGAAGAGTCTTGTGTTAATTCTCTTAATTTGGGGTCATTGGCTTTGTTTATCCATTTTTTATATCGCCTTTCTCTCTACTGCGAGGATTCATAATGCTGTGTTACTCAAAGATATATCATGTCTAATTGCATGTGTATTTGCACATCTAAACATTCATATTAAAGAGTTATTTGGCAACTCCGAATGAGTATGTGTAGGCTCTAGTACTTCTTACTTTTGGAATCGGAGTCAAAGCTATTTTCTGGCCAACTCCGACTTTGACTTCCGACTCCCACCTCCAACTTCTGACTCTGCATCGACATACGCCTTGGACACCTTTGATTCTGATACTAATATACATAAGTTATAAAAATATGTATTATTTATATATTAACTCTTTCATCACACATCCCGGTGTCATGGCTTTCTGCCAAGATGAGAAGCTAAGCCAGGGGGCCACCAGAGCTATATTCTCCACATCACAAGTGTGTTTTGTAAGGGATAAAATATAATGGGCCTATGGTATTTCCTAGCCCAGCCCAATAGGGGGAGAACTCATCATGAGAGAAAAAAGAAAGAGGGAAGGAGGAGACAAAAGGTTAAGAATGGTGTCAGAGTGTCAGAATGAAAAGAGGAGAGTAGATATTAAAGAGGGGTGATGTGACAAAAAGCAAAGGGAAGTGACACAAAGCAAAGGGGCACGAGATAAAAGGCATGGGCAGATGCGACTACAGAGACTTTTGGCCAAGCTTTTCCTAGAAGGCTTCTTCAACCTCATGGAAGGAGTTCCAGTGACGACATCTCCTCTAGAAGATAGACCTTCGAGATCTATTGTACAGTGAGGATGAGAGACCGTGGGAGACTGCAAAAAAAATTTATTATAGTGGATCTCCCTTACCCGAACCCTCATGGTCGTAAGCCCAGTGCTGAACAACGTAAATCTGTGTGTCTCCCCTGCATTTACTTGTTCACAGTCATGGATGTGCGCGGACACCATACAGCCACACCGGACCACTGCCAAGGGCTCTACAAAATACCGATCTAGGCCAAGGCCCAAAACAACCTCAATGAGACCGGGAATGGATCTTTCTCCCATTTCGGATTATTGTGCTATTTTTAGGCGTTAACAGATGGCACTGTCAATGGGATTGAGATTATTTTTATTGTGGAAGCGGAAAAAGGATGATTTCCTAGTGCGCCAAATAATCACCGAAGGAGCAGATGAAACTCTTCCAGATAAGTATCTTAGCATTTCCACTTTTTCTTTTTATGAAAAGCACTACTACAGAAAATGGGCGAGTGAACCTTTCCTTGCCCAGGTGATTAACTGCACTGCACTTAAATGCTTTTCCATGCACACAATGTGTAGGTTACAGTACACTTGAATACACACCCACACAAGTGAACAATGCATAGTGCACACGTACACAGGGCATGGGATACTTGTCCCATGCATGGCATTAATAGTGCCATGCATGGGGAGTAGGGGGACACCCCATGCACACTGGGCATCCCTCTCCCACTGGATACGGGGGCCTACAGTGACACCGGCAGTGACCATCTGGCCTATCGGTGTAGCCTGCTAGCTCGGTGATGGTCATTGACCACCACGGTGAACTGATGGTGGCCCTCATGGTGTGCTTACAGAAGCACACCATGAGCCACGAGGACCCGCCGGTCTCGTCTAAACACCAGTCTCGAACACAACTGATAAGTGTGATTTTTATGTGATTTTATTACTCTTTTATTTATGAAGAGTGGCAGTTTTCCTTAAATTCTATTTATTTTATTTTATATTTTCTTTATTTTCTTGGATTTGAAGGAATGATAAGATTTAGAACGAAATGAGAGCATTTTGGTAAAAAAGAAGAGACTAAGGATCCAAACCGAAGATAGGTAACAAGATCTAAAGAGAGCCATGGAGATTTGGGTGATGAGCCTTATTCCGCAGATAGCAAAGAGTTTTATCTCACCCAAAGATGAGAATAGTCGTTCCTCTCAGTAGGCGGGGAGACCCAATGGCGATCAAAATTGGAGAAAAGACTTGGCGACAAGTTTTTATGCGGTTAGATTGGGCGACTAGTTTAAACAACCAACTTAAAAGACCAACCTAAACGACATCGTGGGCAACAACTAGCAAAGGTGAGCAACTTTACCGCTCAGTAGGTTGGCGAGAGGAGTCTTTCATCTTGGTCAGAAATCTTACATCTTGGCCATTGGGCAAGGAGACCATTTATATTCAACACACACGGCATCTACCCGATGGGACTCTTCTGAGTTCCGTAATCAATCTACTGACTACCAAATCCTCCTTAATTTCGAGAATCAAGCCGATTATCACTACATCTTCTATTTTAGATAATTCCGTTATTTTGGGATATTTTTCTTTTACGATAAAATTTATCTTTATAAACTATTTTCTAGATTTTTAGGCTAGATTGTAGCCGCATTTATCTTGTTTCCAGATTTAAATTTAGACATCTATTTAATCCCGGCTTGTGGGATGAATATGGGTGAGAGTTTTAGTAGAGTTGGCATTTTTGTTTTTAGAGTTAGAAGAGAGTCTGAGTTTTTAGTTTGAATTATTTCAAGGAGGTAGATATGGAAGGCAGAGGTGAGGGCCACATGCTTCATCAACCGACTCCAACAAAGAACATTATTGTTCTTATTTTCAATTTTATTATGAACTAATTTTATTTTCTAGAGTTTTGATTTTTTTTGAAGAGTTGGGATCACATGTCCAAGAGTGACGTCTCCCCAATTTTATTCATAAACCCTCACTTATGGCGGAGGAAAACTATGGATATAACAACACACTTGGGGGGTTACAAGATATGAATAAAAGAACACCCAAAACCCTAGTGTAAAAAACAACCTTATACTCTATATCCAAAATCCAAGAAAAACAACAAAAACATATTATAAGAAAAACAACAACAAACAGAGAGATCACACAATTTATATTCCAAATTATTTTATTTTCAATATTTCCATAATTGAGTGTTTATTCTTTGTTCTTAATGCTTGCAATTTTCTAACTAACTATTACTTGATCTATTGGATTACAATGAGACCGAGAGGTGAGTTGTGATTAAAGCTCTAGGATTAAGAACCATTAGTTGAACGAAAGTAGAGATACTTTACCGCGATTAGTGTGATTTTCAAGAAAAATCCAAAGAACTTAATAAGTTTCTAATTAGTTAAATTCGCATAGAGATATGAAGTTATTAATTGGAGATATTTCTAGTATTGGTTGAGAGAAAATATTGAATAGTTAAGTGATTTTTAAAATCAATGTGGGATAATTGTAATTCCATGATAAGGAAAAATAAATTGTGTGTCATTCGCTAGGTGAAATCAAACGCATAAAAATCTATTCTTATTATCTTTAAAATCTTAATTTTAATGCTATTTTCTTCAGTTTAATTTAGATAATCTATTCTCTAAATTTATGTTTTCCAAATAGCAATTAATTTAGTAAATTTCAGTACTCAATAGCATAATTAATCTCCGTGGGTTCGACATCCGTTTTCTTTAAAAAACTTTACTACTTGTTATGATTCTGTGCACTTGTAGATATTTCCAACACAACAAGTTTTTGGATTAATTATTTGTTATTGATATTGATACTAACTAGATTGTTACTAATTTACATTTTATTTTATTTTATTTTTATTTATTGTTTAAATAGACCTCAGTTTTGATATTTTCTTTTCAGGAATCAGAAGTGCATGCTCCAATCTAAATCATTAGAGTAAACACTCTTCGATCCCGAGATTGAAAGAACTTTACGTTGGATTAATAAAGAGAAAAAGAAAGAGGTCGCTGCATCTAAAATCAATATGGCCAACCAAGAGCACAAGGCATTAAGAGACTATGCTATGCCATCGGTCAATAGGGCTACATCTAGTATAAGGCGACCAGCCATACAAGCCAATAACTTTGAGATCGAGCTAGCTATCATTTAAATGATTCAACAAACCATCCAATTTGGGGGGCTGTCACAAGAAGATCCTAATGTCCATATTGTAAATTTTTTAGAAATTTGTGATACTTTTAAATACAATGGAGTGACTGATGAGGTAATTCGATTGAGACTTTTTCTTTTCTCACTTAGGGAAAAAGCAAAGGTTTGGTTGAACTCTTTGCCGCCTGGCACCATAACCACCTGGGAAGAGTTGGCACAAAAAGTTTTGGCAAAATATTTCCTTCCCGCCAAGACAGCAAAGTTAAGGAATGATATTACTACCTTCACCCAAGCCAAGGGTGAATCATTATATTAGGCATGGGAGAAATACAAGGATTTATTGTGCAAGTGTCCACATCATGACCTCCCAGCTTGGCTTCAAGTACAGACATTCTACAATGGTTTGGGACACACAAACCGATCTATGGTTGATGCAGGTAAGACCCTAGTAAGACCCATGAAGTTGCATATGAACTATTGGAATAATTGGCATCCAACAACTATCAATGGTCTGCCAAGAGAGCAATGCCGAGAAAGACAGCAACAACTAGGTAAGATGAACGTTAATGCTATTCAAACTAATGTTTCTTGTGATCATTGCACATGAAATCATTCAAGTGTAGATTGCCAAGTGAAGAGCCCTTTCGCCCAATCGAGTTATGAACAAGCCCATTATGTGTCCAACTTTCAACGTCAAAATAATTCTTGTTCAAACAAGTTCAATCCTGGTTGGAGAAATCACCCTAACTTTCATGAAGCAATACTCAAGTGCCAGCTAGACCACCTCAACAGTTTCCACAGCAAGAGAAGAAACCGACACTTGAGGAGGTGTTGGTGCAGTACATGCAAATGAATGATATGGCGATCCAAAACAATTTGGCTTCTATTCGTAACCTTGAGACTCATATCGGTCAACTCTCAAACATGCTTATTGAGAGGACAACAGGGACTTTACCGAGCAACACTGTGACCAATCCGAAGGAACATGTCAAAGCTATAACGTTGAGAAGTGGACAGACATATGACCAGCTGCAAATAGTAAATCCCGAGCGAGATGTAGAAGCTGCCGAGAACATGTAGTCTAAGATGAAAGAAACCAAGTAGGATGCGGCCGACCAACAAGCTGAGAATGCTAAGGAGAATAAAGTAGCTTCAAAACCCAATAAATCTAGTGAGTTTACATACGAAACTTATTCTCCTTCAATTTATAACCCACCAATTCATTTTCCGCAGAGATTAAAAAAATAAGATTGATAATCAGTTTTCTAAATTTCTGAGTATATTTAAGTAACTGCATATTAATATTCCTCTCATTGAAGTTTTAGATCAAATGCCTAAATGTGCAAAATTTTTGAATGATATATTATCAAACAAGTAGAAGCTGGAGGAGCATGAGACAGTAATGCTAATCGAGGAGAGCAGTGCAATTTTACAAAAGAAGTTGCTACAAGTTGAAAGATTCGGGGAGTTTCCCAATCCCTTGCATTATAGGAAATTCCTATTTGGATAAAGCTTTATGCGACTTAGGGGCGAGTATTAATCTAATGCCTCTATCTATTTTCAGGAAACTGGGTCTTGGAGAAGCAAAGCCGACGAACATCTCTCTACAGTTGGCAGACAGATCTATTAAATACCCGAGAGGACTCATTGAGGATGTACTCATGAAAGTTGATAAGTTCATCTTCTCGGCCAACTTCATTGTGCTTGATATGGAGGAGGATGAGAAGATCCCTTTGATACTAGGCCGACCTTTCCTGGCGACAGGGAGAACCTTAATTGATATCCAGTAAGGGAAACTCATTTTGAGGGTCGGCGAGGAGCAGGTCACTTTTGACATATTTAAATCTATGAAATTCCATTCCGAGGTACATTCTTCTTTTCAAATAAGCGACTGAGAAGTGGTCATGGCCGACAAGACTTATGGAGCTGAATTTCAAAAGCTACCACTTGAGGTATGTCTTACTCACTCTACATCTATTAAATCCGAAGATGAAGAGGTTAGGGAGTGTGAGAGTTATTTGGAAGATACACCATCCTTTCCTCCTTCGATAAAACTGAAAGTGGAAGAGCTAAACTCATCTCGCCCGACATCTCCAAGTAAGGAACCACCCAATCCTGAACTCAAACCACTTCCATCAAATTTAAGGTATGCTTTCTTAGGCTAGGACTCTACTTTTTCAGTTATTATTAACAGTTTCTTTAGTGATGTAGAGGAAGAGAAGTTGCTGAGAATCATGCGAGAACATCGAATGGCCTTGGGTTGTACTATCTCAAACATAAAAGGAATTAGTCCTTCAATTTGCATGCACAATATTTTAATGGAGGATAATTTTAGGCCGATCATCCAACCCCAGAGTAGATTGAACCCATCAATGCAAGAAGTGGTACACAAAGAAGTATTAAAGCTTTTAGATGCCGGGATCATTTATCCAATCTCAGATAGTGCATGGGTAAGTCCTATGCAAGTCTTCCCAAGAAAGGAGGAATAACCTTGGTAAAAAATGACCACAATGAACTCATACCTAAGAGAACGGTCATGGGATGGCAAGTATGCATAGACTATCGACGACTGAATGATGCAACTCAGAAATACCATTTTCCCTTACCTTAGTTGATCAAATGCTAGAATGACTTTCTGGTCATGCTTACTACTGTTTTCTAGATGGATAATCAGGTTACAATCAAATAGACATTGCACCCAAGGATCAAGAGAAGACCACTTTCACCTATCCTTATAGCACTTTTGCATATAGGTGCATGCCTTTCGGTCTTTGCAAGGCGCCAACCTCTTTCCAAAGATGCGTGATGTCCATCTTCTCGGACATGGTGGAAAAAATTTTAGAAGTCTTTGTGGATGACTTCTCTGTTTTTGGTCACTCTTTTAATAATTATTTATCTAATTTATCTTTAGTTTTGTAGAGATGTATGGAGAGAAATCTTGTCTTAAATTGGAAAAACTATCACTTCATGTCGAGGAGGGAATAGTGCTCAGCCACCGCATTTCCTTAAAGGGAATTGAGGTCGACCGAGGAAAGATAAACGTCATTGATAAGCTTCTTGGGTCACGCCGGGTTCTATCGTCGATTTATCAAGGATTTTTTCCAAATTACTAAACCTCTTTGCAATCTGTTTATTAAAGATAATCAATTTGAGTTTTCTAATAAATGTTTGCATGCTTTTGAAACATTGAAAAAGAAATTAATTTTAGCACCAATCATGGTATCACCGGATTGGAATTTACCTTTAGAGTTAATGTGTGATACTAAGGGCTTGTTAGGGCAAAGAAAAGATAAAAATTTTCATGTTATTTATTCTGCAAGTCGGACCTTAACAGAAGCTCAACTTAATTCTGCTACAAATGAAAAAGAATTGCTAGCTGTTGTGTTCGCTTTTGACAAACTTCATTCTTATTTGATAGGTTCAAAGTTTCTACACCGATCACTCAGCTGTGAAATATTTGTTGTCAAAGAGGGATGCCAAACCAAGACTGTTAAGATGGATTTTGCTATTACAAGAGTTCAACTTGAAAATAAAAGATCAGAAAGGTACTGAGAATGTGGTGGCTGACCACTTATCTCGCCTTGAGCTTAAAGAGGTGGCTGGCGAGGAGAAATTCCCGATTGATGAGACTTTTTCGGACAAGCAATTAATGGTTATACAAGTAGTTCCATAGTATGCGACTTGGTAAATTATTTGGTGTCCAGAATTTTACCAACCAATATGACATATCAACAAAAGAAGAAGTTCTTCTCCGACTTGAAATATTATTTTTGGAATGAACCTTTTCTATACAAGTATTGCGCAGACTAGATAGTCAAGAGATGTGTGCCCAAGGAGGAGATGGTGAGCATACTTAGAAACTGCCACTCATTGGAAGTAAGCGGCCACTTTGGAGGAGCAAAAATAGCAGCAAAAGTTTTACAACGCAGCTTTTATTGGCCGACTCTTTTTAAAGACTCTTTTAATTTTATTAATTCATGTGATCATTGTCAAAGGGTTGGCAACATTCCTAGCAAACATGAGATGCCTTTAAACAATATTTTAGTGATTGAATTATTTGATGTTTGGGGTGTAGATTTCATGGGTCCATTTCATTCCTCATATTCTGATAAATTTATTTTGGTGGCTGTAGATTATGTCTCCAAATGGGTGGAAGCGGTCGCCTTATCGACCAATGATGTAAGGGTCGTAGTGAATTTCCTACGTAAGAACATCTTTTCCCGATTTGGCACTCCGAGGGCCATGATCAGTGATGATGGGAAACACTTTTGCAATCACTAATTTGAAGCGCTCTGACTAAGTATGGAGTTACCCATCACATAGCGACACCCTACCATCCTCAAACGTGCAGCCAGGTCAATGTGTCTAATCGGGAGCAGAAGTGCACACTGGAGAAGACCGTGAGTATCTCTCGGACAGACTAGGCATGAAGGTTAGATGATGCGCTATGGGCATATCAGACAGCATTCAAAACAACAATCGAGATGTCACCCTATCTGCTAGTTTATGGAAAAATATGTCCATCTACCTATGGAGCTAGAACAAAGAGCCTATTAGGCTACGAGGACAGTGAACTTTGATTTACAAGTGGCTGGCAAGATGAGAATATTGCAAATCAACGAGATGGATGAGTTCCGCAATGATGCTTATGAGAATGCTCGGATTTACCAAGATAAAACTAAAATATGGCATGATAAACATATCCTGAGAAGAGAATTCGAAGTCGAGCAGAAAGTTTTATTATTTAACTCAAGATTTCGACTCTTCCCGGGAAAGCTACTCTCTTAGTGGTCGAGACCATTTGCAGTGACCCGTGTCTTTCCCTATGGGGCAGTTGAAGTCCATCACGATACAAAGAGGATAATGTCTAGCTATAGACTTTAATAAAGTGCTTTTGGGAGGCAACCCAAGTTTTTATTTTATTTTATTTGTTTCTTATTCTTTTGCTTCTATCTTGCAGGAACAAAGAGGTGAGGAGATCTCCAAGGAGTACATGGCTGCACCATCAAGAAAAATATTCAATTGGAAGAACAAAAAAAATTAGGTAGCATCTCATACCTTCTTTCATTCCCTTCTTTAATTTTTCTTCCTATTTCCCATTGAGGAAAATATGATATTTAAGTTTGGAGGAAAGGAAATTCTTTTATATGTTAAAAAAATTTTAAAAATTAAAATAAATAAATAAAAATACTAATAATAATAATGACAAGAAAAACAGTATGGTTTGATGAATAAAAAGCCTATGATAAGAAATTGATTGAAATTGATTATAATTTGTTGGAAAAATTTCCATTGCTTAAGTCTAGTTGTTAATTATTTACTTGATCTTGCTTGATTTGACATTGTTTTATATTAAATGAATGTTTATCATGATCATTAATTGTTGTGCATACCTAGAGAAATGTTATGTGAATTTTGTGAATTGGTGTGGTCTTAACTCATTCTTAAACTTGTTTGATTACACTCGAGGTGAAATCCTAGACAGAATATTACTGGAGAAATGATTAAAGTGTTCTTTGGATTGATTGAGCCTTTCAAGCTTACCTATTTATTATTTTTATCCCTAGTCACCCCGTTGAGCTTTTTTCAATTATATTTTGGCCTTATAATTTTTCTTTCTTGTAAACCTCATACTCCCTACATTGTTTGAGCTTAGACATTGATTTCCCTATCTTTTAAGAAAACTAAGTTTACACAAAGTCACAGACCTACAAGAGCATAAAAGGCGAGAGAAGTAGAAGGTCTACAAGTAAAGTTCATTATAGCCAGATTATCAAAATTATAAGTTTGGAGGTGTGAAAAGTCAACTCATCTACTATGTGGCCGACAAGAAACGGCTGATGAGAGACATCCACAAAGGCAGGGGAAAATGAATATTCTATATTAAAAAAAATCCCTACCTGCCAAATACAGGGGTAAAGAGAGAGATACTTGAAAGTACAATAAAGAGAGGTATGTTGAGAGATTCACAATGACTGATAAGAGATGTTTGTGTTAGAAGTGAGAATGCTCTTTTTGTTCTATTAGTGTTCAAACTTAAGTTCTCTTACTTTGTTTGAATCCTACCTTTTCTTTGTAGCCCCCACCGTAGCCTAACATTACAAGCTTAATAAAGACCTATTGATCCCTAGTGATAGTTTCTATTCTATATTAGTAGAAATTGATTTGAAAAGCAAGCCTATGGAGTGTTTGGAGATCCATTACTTATTTGCTTGTTTGCATAAAACTATCCGGGGAGCTAATGGTGAAGTGAGAATGAGAGGTATGCATGAATGTGAGGATAGATAATGCGGTGGATTTGAGTTTTGAATTAACTTTTGGACTTGGTTGATTGTGAATGATTCATTTGAATTATAAACTTTAGTCAATCTTTGAGGCAACAATATGAATCAAACCAATGCTTGTTTTAATTGTCTCTCTTCTTCTTTGCTCTAGGGCAAGCAAAGCTTAAGTTTGGGGGTATTTGATAAGTGTTTTTTTTATGTGATTTTATTAATTTTGTATTTATGAAAAGTGTCAGTTTTTCTTAAATTCTATTTATTTTATTTTATTTTATTTTTATTTTCTTGGATTGGAAGGAATGAGAAGATTTAGTACGAAAGAAGAGCATTTTGATACAAAAGAATAGACTAAGGATCCAAACCAAAGAGAGGCGATGAGATCTAAAGAGAGCCGAGGAGATTTGGGCGAGGAGCCTGGTTCAACGAATAACAAAGAGTTTTATCTGAACCAAAGATGAGACTAGTCGTTCTTCTCGGTAGGCGAGGAGACCCAATGACAATCAAAATTGGCGAGAAGACTTTGCGACAAGTTTCTGTGCGATTAGATTAGGCGACCAATCTAAACGATCAACTTAAAAGAACAACCTCTCCCACGATGAAGAATGGAATAGAGCCAACCTGGCCCACACTTACCTTCCCTGGGATGTCAATGGCAGGAGCGGGTCTAGTCCCAAAATGTCTGACTACTTACGTCCCAATGAGGGCTAAAGCACAGGCAGGCAGCCCAACCTCCCTCACGGAGAGACTGGGTCTTGCTTCTCAGCTCTCCGAACAACTTACACCACCCACGGTGAAGAGTGGATTGGCTTCTCAGACGTTCGAGACTTACCTCCCCATGGGGAACCAAAGGGATGAGTCACGCCAGAGGCTGTTTTATTCTTCTTGCGGTGGAGAGCATGCCAGCCCTCGGCTACCCGATATTTATCATCCTTTTGAGCGTCAATAGGTGGAAGTGGGTCTAGTCTCAAACTGCCCGACAGCTTATCCCTATGGGAGATAAAGGGCAAGATGCACGTTAACACTATCTCACCCCTCCCACGACGGAGAGTGGGTCCAGCCCCTCAGCTAACCGATAACTTACCTTTGACCTCCGTCATGACGAAGAGTGGGATTAGTGCCAGCCTGACCCAACAATTATCTTCCCCATACGTCAACCCAAAAAGGGCCTCCCTGGTTGGGATTTTTGGTAGTCCAGTAGCTCCATAGGATTCCCAGCAACTCTTCCACCTAGGCTTTATTCTTACTCATGACTTTCTTCATTAATATTTACACAAGGGTTTTGTTAATCACCTCGACCTACTCGTTCGCTTGAGGGTGTCCAAGAGAGGAGTACTTGACTTTGATCCCTAATTTAGTGCACCAAATGCGAAAGTGATCGAAGTCAAACTACCACCTGTTGTCCAAGATGATGGTGTGGGGGATTTCAAATCTTCACATTACAGTCTTCCATAGGAAATTGGAGATGTTGGTCACCATGGGCTCTACCTCCACCCATTTCGTGAAGTAATCTATAGTTGCTATGATGAATTTTATGCCTCGTTTGTCTGGTGGTATAGGGCCCACTATGTCTACCTCCATTATGCGAAAGGCCACTTGACGCGATAGACATCAGCTTCTCTGGTGGGTTATGTAGGATCAACGCATATTCCTGATATTTCATTCATTTCTTGATGACTTGTTCCACATGCCTAAGGGAGTGAGGCCAATTGTAGCCCACTCTTAGGACCTTCCCCACTAAGGTTCTTCAAGCCACGTGGTTCCACAGACCCCTTCGTGGATCTCCACCATTATGTATTGGGATTTGTTTAGTGATATGCATCATAATAGGGGTGAGGAGAGACCTCACTTGTACAAGGGCCCATTTAGGAGGGTGTACTTGACCACCTTATTCCTTGCTTTCCTTGCCTCTTCTTCCCTAGTCGGTAGTTCTTCGATGGTTAGGAACTCTGTTATCGCTCGTGCCCACTTAGGCGTTTGCATCCTTACGTTCGAGACTTCTAAACCAAAGGCAGGAATTTCTACCACCTTATTGACCATTGCCCAAGGTAGTGTTGTCCTGTCCATTCCTGAAGCATTTTGTGCTAACTTTTCTGCATTCCAATTGTCTTTTTGAGGGATTTGTCTGATGGCTAAGTTTCTAAAACAATCACGCTCCTCCCATACCAGTCGTAGGTAGATTAGGAGCTTTTCACCTTTCGCCAGATATTCTCCTTTGACTTGGTTTACTACCACTTGAGAGTCAACCATCACCACCCCTTCCATTGCTCCAAGCATCCTTGCCATGACTAGGCATGCAAGTAGTGCCTCATATTTGACTTCGTTGTTGGTAGTTTTGAATTTAAGCCTTATTGAATAATAGCTTTCTTCATCAGAGCCTGACACTATGTATACTCTATGCCCCCACTAGAACAACAGGATGAGCCACTGACATAGACTTGCCAGGGGTGATCGGCCAATTGATCGTCTCTACTAGGAAATCCACAAAAGCTTGTCCCTTGATGGAAGTTCTGGGAGAATAGTCGAGATCAAATTCTCTGAGCTCAATCGACCAATTGACCAACTGCCCTAATGTGTTAATTTGTTGCAGTGCCTTCTTGAGGGGAGCTTCGATCAGTACTCTTTTTAGGTGTGCCTGGAAATAGGGTATTAGGTGGCGGGTAGCTACTACTAAAGCGAACTCTAGCGGCTCCATAGGCAGGTACCATTTTTTTGCCCCTCTGAGTGCACAGCTTGTGTAATAGACTGGTCTTTAAGCCCCATTCACATCTCGTGCTAATGTTGTCGAGACAGCCTCTAGTGTTACAGGCAAATAAAAGTAACAAGTTTCTCCCTGCATGATCTAGCTGAAGAGGGGACATTATAGAGGTATTCTTTGAGCTGAGTGAGCACTTCATCACACTCATCCCAATCATTCACCTTGCGCAACACTGGGAAGAATGGCAAGCACTTGTCCGTCAATTGGGAAATGAACTTGTTAAGTACCTTAATTCAGCCTGCCCACTTCCAAACTTCTCTGAGTTAGCCTCAATTCCGCTTTCCGACACCATAAAGTCGAGAAATTTGCCCGACTCCATTCCAAAGGCAGATTTCATGGGGTTAAGCTTTATCCTGTATCTTCGCAGGATCGCGAATGTTTCCTTCAATTTATATTTTGCTCTGACTCCTTGCTTTTAACTAGCAAGTCATGCACGTAGACTTCTATATTTCGTTCGATTTGTTCTTTGAACATCTGATTTACTAGTCTCTAATAGGTTACTTCGGCGCTCTTCAATCAACCTCCTCTGTTATGGCCGTGTACTTCTCAGTACGGAAACTCCTTCGTTTCTGTCGAACTTTCTTGGCATCTGGGTTCACATTCACTAGTGCTCAATCATGTCCCTTTTAATCCCGGATATGCCCTCATAGCTCTAGGCGAAAATGCCTTTTTGTTCGACCAGTAAGCGCTTCAACTGTGACCTCACCTCAAGTTTCATCCTGGTTGCTATTCTCGCCTTCCTTTCAGACAGTTCTAGGGGCTTGCCAACCTCTTCTTGTTTCATGTGTCACTCAACTCTAGTCTCCATCACTCATTCGATGAGCTCAAGGTATGGTGGGGGAGCCTGGTCCTCCATTTCTACGCACTTCCTCTTCTTCGTTATAGGTATCTTCTGAATCATTGTTGCCTAGGAACGAGTCACAGCATAGGGAAGACTAATTAGTTTACTTAGAGATCCCATAGACGGTGTCATCTTTTAAGGACATGTTTGGCACCACGTTGTGCTACGCCAGTAACCTGAGACGAGAGAACTTGAGGGGACCAAAGTACTAGGAACCTAAGTTAGTGTATGCTTTAGAGTGAGACAGATAAAGAGTTGTAGAGAGTGAATCCCTTAATTATACTTTTCTATAGGCTTTTATACTCCCTTATGTGCCTAAGGCAGACATCCCTGCCTCGGGGGACAAGCTACCACAATTAATGTGGCGAATCTTGTCATGGACAGGATCTCCTGCCAACACTCTCAGTTGGTGCAATTAATGTGGTGAGCTTTCTTGTGAGTCGTCTGAATGGAGGTGTGCTCGTGTGAAGGTAGACCCATCTTCCTGTTAATGCACTGGTTCCTCCTGCTTCCATATCAGTCAGTAGGCTTTCAACTCCTGGGTTGTGGGCCATACTAGCCTTTGTTGGGTCTAATAGAACGAGCGATGAATATGTCCCTCCACTTGAGGTTAAAATATCGAATTTATTTATGATGTTAGCAATGAACAAGTAGCAATTGAATTTAGGTAGTCCAAAACTGTAAGCAGCAAAGTCTTTTCTCGTAGCTCAAATTTTGGTCGGTGGAAAGGCGGGGGTTTTAATGGACAAGTGCTCTTGCTTTTTGCTTGAGGGGGAAATAAGGATATTAGTTGAAATCAAGGGAGGATAGTACTGCCTTGTTTTTCAATGTCGCGGTCGGTGTGTACCTACCAAACAAACGTATTTTTTGCTTTTTTTCTTTTTTGTGGGTCTTTTCGAGTCTTTGTCCATATATTATTCAAAATTACCTGATTCACGTGGTTCGGTTTGATGGACACGCATATAGACTATAAAAATACTATGAATGATCAGTATAGTAGCATTACTCTTTATTATTATTAAGATTCATCAGTCAGTGATCATAGCTCCATGTTAGTACCAGTTGGGCATGACTTCTTGTTAGTCGCCTCGACCCTCCCAACTGGAGAGTCTTCTTTGTATAAGCAATTTTGATAATACGAAATTATTCGAATATATATCACATTTGGTTAACTATGCCAATCCACTGGCGTTTAAGGGTATATTTTTGTTAAAGGAAAATTCCATAATGTTATGGAACTGATCGATGTTGTGAATCAACATTTGAATTATTGATATAACTCCAACTATATTGAAATGTCACCCAAATAGTTACAAGTTTTGCTACTTATCATCATCTCCGCACACTACACACTACACTTATTTTATATTTTTTTATTTATTTCGTATTTTGATTTTATTCTTATTAAATTAATTGAATTCTTCTACTCATCATCTATATACTACATAATTGATAAGAGAAAAAATAAAAATAAGTGTGGTGTGTGGTGTGCAGGAACTATGATCAATAGAATTTTTCAATTATTAACACCAAGTGATATACAAATTAGTTTCAAATTAAAACAAACGAAAGCCCAATTGCAAGCGTGTCAACTTTGAAATCCTAGCCAGGTACCTCTGGTAGTAGGTGAAAGGTTTTATATAAAGGAGGAGGCTGGTGTGGATTTCCTCTGCCTCCCATTAAACTCAAGATGGCTCTCAAAGTTTCTACTGCCTTTGTATTTTGCTTCGTTGCTTTCCTCATCCTCGCCAACCATATTGTTTCCCCTCGACAACTCGTGGTAGTTCCTAGTGGTAATATAACTCCCTGATCTCTGATCTCTCTCTCTTCTCACATGCATGCATGCATGCTCGGATTTCGTCTTTGATGTTTGGACTAAAACTACTTTTGATGCATCGCGTTACCTATAAAATAGTTTTATTAATATTTATTTTATAATTAATTAGCTTTTGCCTAATTGCAGGTGGTGGTTCTGGCAAATCTCCTGCCAGAGGAATCCCGTCTCCTATATCTCCCCGTTGTCATGAGTCCAAATTAGATGAGAGGAGATGCTTGCCGCCGCCTTCTAGTTGAGACGCAAAAACCCGTACGTGGTGCTAGCAAACCAGCCTTGTAAATATATATATAGGTTCTTTTGTGGAGGATTAACCTATCTCATATATATATATATATATATATATATATATATATATATATATATATGTATGTATGTATGTCTCTAGTTTAGCATGCATCGTTTATATATGTTGTCTTCAATATATAAGAGATAGGTTATTTCAACATGAGATGGATGCCACCAAAGTGTCAAGCATCATGTGTATGGAAACGAATAAATACATATTTTAAGATATATTATATAGCGTTTGTTCCTTCGATCCTTTCCATTGTTTTTATTAAGTACAAGCTTTACGTAAATCATGAACATCTCTGGAGTTTTAGTCGGCAGGAAACAAGTTGAACGATAGGGGTAGCTCATTGTGAGGTCTCTAGTTTTTAGAGTTAATAATTTATTAGTTTATAAGGATGTAATTTATAATTTAATTGTGGAGTGTTCTAGACGCGAGGTTCTTCGATTTTTAATTATAATATATCGAGAAAATAAGACGAAACATTATAAAAGAAAGATTAAAAAAGAAAAAAAGTGTTTCAAACTTTTAAAATATCAATTTGTCTAACATTTACTATAACTAGTCCATTCAAATTACTTTAAACTTAATTAAATTATGAAATTCGTGATCATTTAATACAAGACTGAATAGTGTGACACAACATAAACAAAGCTCCTATATATTTCGAGAACAATATGTGTTAAGGATGTGTTCACAATCTACCAAAGTCCAAAACCTGCAACAAATAGAGATGGTGGCTCGATGTGCCCGATGCACCTCCAATGCCTAAATCAATGATATGTAGAATAAGTTATCACCAAGATAGTGATCAAGATAATTTGTTACCTAAACATATTGTCTGCTTCTTATATATATAGGTGTAGGTAGTTATTGATAGACATTAAGAATGATCATCCCGTCGGGTCTTATCTTCATGTTCTTTTGATTTGATGTTGATCCTGGGAAATTTGGATTCATCCCAACTTCCTTGGTCAGTTATCCATTCCACCTCATTTCGTGGTTACAAGATGGAATCATGAGGGTTCTTAGGACTCCAACGACTTGATCCTTACCAGCCGTTGGGTTGGGCCTCCAGATTCGACCTACTCATTAACAAGGGCAAATGTGTCCCTCAATTACGAATTAAAGATTCTTACCAAAGGGTATAATGCCTCAATAAAAGGATCAAATCATATGGTCTTACCCAAACCTCCCGCTCTTCTTTCGCTGGGACTGCCATTACCATTGCCAATCTCATCTTCAGAAGAAGAGGAAGGCAACGACGTAGATGACATTAAGAAGGAAAAAGGAAGGGAATGAGGACAAAAATGTATAGATAAAAACAAAATGTGAAGGACCCAAAAAGTAGGTGCCAGAACAAAAAGGTATAATTATAGTTTTATTTCATTCATGGGAGGTGGGGTTTCTTTGGTTTCCTGCACTGCAAATGTAGGCTTATAGTCATATGCACCTCTTCAATCTGTGCGATTCTCAAGAAAAAGATTACATAATATCTGTAGAGTATAACTGAATAAAAGACTGAATAGTGTGACTCAACATAAATAAAGCTCCTATAGATTTCGAGAACAATACATGTTAAGGACATGTTCACAATCTACCAGAGTCCACAACCTGCAACAAATAGAGATGGTGGCTCGATGTGCCCGATGCACCTATGATTATGCCCAAACTAGTATGCGGTGTCATAATATAGTTCAGGATGTCGATCCATAGGGAGTCGGAAGAAACACAACAAGGCGCAAGCTAAAAAGAAAATATCAAATTATAATATGACAAGAATCGAAAAATTCTACCTAAAGCACGTAATTAAAATGAGATTAGAGCACGGATAAGAAGGCAAGTAAAGTTTTGGGCTTCCATCAGTCGGATCCAATACTCTGACTTTTTCAATTCAAACGATATACACAATTAAGACTTATAGTACCAAACTCCTAATTGGAAGATATGACATTATATTCATCTACTTTCTCAAATTTAATTCTAGAATCTATTCTCCCCTTACAAACCACAATTTTCATATATAAAAATAAATATCAGATTTAGAGATGACACTATGTTTACAAACAATAATGCAGCAAAAGATCACATCAATTGCATGAAAAGTCTGTTTCAGTCACAATCATATATTCATTACCCTATAGCTCAACAAAATCAAACCACAACAAGATTTAATATAATTGTCTCAAACTTATAATATAAAAAAAAATAGAGAATTGAATCCTAGAATCTTAAACAATAAAGTTTAATTTATGAATTGAAATAAAGTCAAATTATTTTCACCGATCAATTTTCGTCCAAGGCTTTACCCAAGATTTAGATCACCATGGAAAAACTAAAAAAATAAAAATAGTATTTTTCTCCTCCCTTCAGAACTAAACCATCTCCCTTTGAAAAGCACTCAAATTTCATGCTAATGATATGTTTATATAGGATAGGAAAGAAACCCTAATTTCTTTATGATTCCCGCTTTAAAAATTGCCTAAATTTTAGGACACAACTTGGTAGCCACATACGTGTATCAAAAGTTCGAATTTAGAAATCTTTATTAGAGACAAATTTGTAGTCCTTTACGATATATTTTCAACGCATCAAGAATCGCATCAATCCAATATGTTTGTTGAAAGTTAAGATGAAAACATTAAAGTATGTTCAGACTGTCTCCTAGCGTGTTTTGGACTTCGACTTTTTCTCTTGATCCGAATTACTTTCAAACCCCATCATTACCCATATTTGAAGAGTCCTACACTCGTTGATAGTTCATAGGTTGTTCCAACATCTTGCCCACTTGAAAGTCCTTTGAATTTGACTGATCTTTGTCATACTCTTTTATAGACCCTGAAATTAAACTTAAAAATCTACTTAGGAGTATTCCAAAGTAAATAGATACTCAATCAATAAATACACATTAATTCCTATAATTTCTATTCATATTTTAGCATTTTAATCCAATAATAAGGTATTTAGAGTGTACTTTCGAAAGTACACTCATCACACCTCTCAACTTGCTTATTGCTAATCCCTAGCAAATTCTATGCAAAAGAGATGAAAGAGACTAAAGAAAATTACACACAAAAGCCACCAAGTCACACTTTCCAGATTCACATATCAAAGGAATCTTAGGACTTCAATAACCGTATCGCAAGCAATCCACCTATAGCAAGCCACAGAGTGTGTGTGTTTCAAACTATATCCATCTAACCAGAAGTCCGGACACATACAACATCAAGAACATCTCAAGCGAAAGGTTCAACTCCATAATTCACGGGTATAAAAGTGTTTCGTATGAGGATTCTCTCTATGGAGTTGACAATGAGTGTACACACTCATGAAGAATTAGGCAATTATGTACAAGCAACAAGCAAACATTGATCTTATAATAGAAACACTAACAAATGAGACTTCCACCACTCTTTCCGAAAGCGTACTTAGGATTAGAACGGCCAACACAAAAGGTTGTAACGTGGCTTGGGTTCAAACCTTCCAAGTACATATAAAGGGAATCTTATTAAATATCTCAATAGACCACACTTCTCACTTGATGCACTCTCTAACTTTTCAGATCATCGAATAATAATGATTTTCCTTCTTCTTCCGCTTCTCTTTTTTTTTTTAATAATTTGATTAACAAACACACGCCACTTTGGTATTCTTTCCATTTCTACCCAACCTTGACTTTTTTTTTTTTAATCCAACAGAAAAGAAAGAAAATGCAAATTCCACTCCTAGTATACACTTTGAAGTAAAACAGGTAGAAAAATCAGTGTATAGGCTATACTCCTAAGTTGAGGCATGGATGATGTGGGCAAATGAAAAGAAAAAGCTACATGTTTTTATTGGCTCAAAGTTGGCTACTAGGGGTCTATGATGGAAAGGGTTAGCTTGAAAGGCTCAGACATTGATCCTCAGTTGACCTTCGTCATATCCCAAGTATCTCCACCATCTTACCACAAACCATGCAATGATATTCTCAAAAGAAGTGCACAATTCAACAGATTAATGATCGCTTATCACAATTTACTGCATTTATAGGTTCTCAATCCTCTCCAAAACTCACATGAATACTTAAGCAAAAGAGTAGCTACATGTGTCAAACCACCATCTTACCACAAAGCTTGGATGAGTGCATTAGGGGTTCTATGAATGCTTCAGCAAAAAAATTATTATGGTGGGTTTGGTGAATTCACGAAGATGGCTATGAATGAGAATGAGTACACATGTGAAAATGATGCACGTGTGATGCAAATTAAAAAAATTTGACACATGAAAATATGTCACAGAGTTCCAACAAGCATTTTAAATACTGAATTTGCACCACCACCACCAACTTAAATGAAATATTGTCCTCAATATTTAAGAATCAAATTTGAATGAGGAGTAACAAAAAATGGTAGAATACACCAGATGAATGATGTGGGTAGCGCGCTAAGCACCAAAGATGGTAACCTGAAATGACACAATAAATCTAACCTGCAAACAAAAACAAAGAAAACAACAGCAAACAAAAAGGAGAAGAAAAAAAATAAGAGAAAACAAAAACAAAACAAAACAAATAACATACCTGCATGGTGTGGTCAAGGTTGATAGACCAGATCTACAAGTGGAATGTCTTCCACTTCTAGAACTTGCTATCAATTAATACTTTAAGGTTTTGACCATTTACTTTAAAGATCCGACCATCCTTAGAAACCTATATTTCTACTGTCTCATTTGCAAAAACATTCTTCACTACAAAAGGGTCGGTCCACCTAGACCGAAATTTTTCTGGGTGCTTATGGAGTCTAAAATCATATAAGAACACTCGATCATTAGGATAAATGTTTTTCTAAAAATATTTTTATCATGAAACGCTTTCATTTTAACCTTATAGATTCTAGAGTTCTCATAAGCATCATTTCTCGACTTTTCTAACTCGGTCAATTGAAATTTTCTAACCTTACCTGCTTCTCCCATGTCAAAATTGAAATGCTTGATGGCCCAATAAGCTCGATGCTCGAGCTCCACAAGTAACTGGCAAGGCTTTCTAAAAACAAGCCTATAAGGTGACATGCCTGAGGGAGTTTTGAAAACTGTACGGTAGTCCCAAAGCATATCAACTAGTCTCAAAGACCAATCTTTGCAATCCTGGTTGATCATTTTTTCTAAAATTTGCTTAATTTTCCTATTTACAAGTTCTACTTGTCCACTTGTCTGGGGGTGGTAGGCAATAGAGATCTTATGTACAACCCCTTATTTTTTCATCAAAACTTCAAAAGAACAGCTGCAAAAAATGTGTACCCAGATCACTAATGACAGCACGTGGTGTACCAAATCGAGATAACACATTCTCTTTGAGAAATTTAATTATCGTCCTATTATCATTGCTCTTGCAAGTTACTGTCCCTACCCATTTTGACATATAATCTACTGTCACAATAATATATTGATATCGAAAAGAAGGAGGAAATGGTCTCATAAAATCAATGCCCCAACAATCAAAAATGCCAACCACTAAAATTGGGTTTAAGGGCATCATATTACAATGGGACATAACTCCTAACCTTTGACATTTTTAACATGAGCGACAATAGATGTTTGCATCCTTAAATAATGTGGACCAATAAAGTCCACCCTGCAGAATTTTTGCAGTGGTTTTCTTCATTGAAAAGTAGCCCCGACAAGCTTAAGAGTGACAAACTTCTAAGACGCTAGCAATCTCTTCATCAGGGATAGAATGCCTTAAAATTTGGTCAGGGTAGTATATGAAAAGAAAATGGTCATCCCAATAGAAATTATGTACCTCAGTCATGAACTTCCTCTTATCATGAGCGCTCCAATCTGCCGGTATCTCACCTGCAACCAAATAATTGACAATATGAACAAACCATGGTAGAGAAGTAATAGAAAGTAAATGTTCATCGAAAAAATCATCCCTGATTAGTAGATGGTCAGAGGTGTCCTCAAATATGAGCCTCAAGAGATGGTCTGCCACTATGCTCTCCACTCATTTCTTGTCTTTGATAGTGATGTCAAATTCCTGCAAAAGTAAAATCCACCATATTAGTCACGTCTTAGCATCCTTCTTTGTAAGAAGATACTTAAGGGCTGCATGATCTGTGAAAATAATAGTACGAAAACCAATCAAGTAAGCACAAAACTTATCCAAAGCAAAACACTACAGTTAGCAACTCTTTTTCAGTGGTCGAGTAATTCACTTGAGCACTATTTAGAGTTCTACTAGCATAGTAAATGACAAAAGGCTTTCCAACCCTTCGTTGTCCAAGAAAAACACCTACAGCAAAATCACTAGTATCACACATGACCTCAAAAGGTAAAGTCCAATCAGGTGTCTACATTATGGGTGTTGAGGTAAGCTTGCCAATTAGCATTTTAAAGGCCTATTGACAAGCTTGTGTCCACTCAGATGAGACATCTTTAGCTAGGAGGTCACATAGTGGTCTAGATATGGTAGAAAAATTCTGTATGAACCTCCTATAAAAGCCCGCATGACCAAGAAAGGATCTCACATCCTTTACTGTCCTAGGTGAAGGCAACTTAGAGATTAATTCAATCTTAGATTGATCAACCTCTATCCCCCTAAAAGAAATTCCTTCTCCTCACAACAAGTCAATATTCTCTCTAAATTCAATAATCATGCATCAAAAGAAGATCCAAAAACAGTCAAGTCAACTATAAAAACTTTCATGCAATTTTCAACTGTCACTAAAAATGCTCATCATGTAACGTTGAAAAGTAGCATGTGCATTACACAATCCAAATGACATTCTACGACAAGCATAAGTCCCAAAAGGACAAGTGAAAGTGGTTTTATCTTGGTCTTCTAATGCAATTTCTATTTGATAATAACCAGAATAATCATCCAAGAAATAATAGAAAGGATGACCAGCCACACGTTCAAGAATTTGATCAATAAAAGGAAGAGGAAAATGGTCTTTCCGGGTGGCAATATTCAATTTTCTGTAATCAATGCACATCTGCCACACAGTCACAAGTTTTGTAGGGAATAACTCTCCCAGATCATTCTTCACCACAGTAACACCTGACTTTTTAAGAACAACTTGTGTAGGACTTACCCATTTACTATCAGCAATAGGATATATGATTCCTGAATCTAATAGTTTCAACACTTCATTCTTCACCACTTCTTTCATAATGGGATTAAGCCTAAGCTGGAGGTCTCTACAAGGGCTAGTTTCTTCCTCCAAATTAATTTTATGAGAACAGACTAGGGGCTAACACCTTTTATATCAGCAATGCTCCAACCTAAGGCTAACTTATGCTCACTCGGAGTCTGAATTAATTTCTCACAGAGCTAGGTTTGGCTAACGAGAGTACCTCAAGTACTCTCAAATACTCTCAGTACCATTCTTTACATTATTATTATTATTCACCTACTTTTTACTACTATTCATTACTTTTTACCTACTTTTTACTGCTATTCAATATTCTATTATTACTTTTTCATTACTTTTTCACTATTATTCACAAACATTATCAAACACTTTCACTATCCAAACGAATTCAGATGAGATAATAACAGGAACAATATCACCTGGACCAAGGAAAACATGTTTTGAACCCTTAGGCAGAGGGTTCAATTCAACTTTGGGTGCTTCCATACTTAAAGGAATTTCTTTTTCACTTTTCTCAGGCAACTCCTCAAACTTCGGTTGCCATGCCCGAGTGCCATAATCCTGAGTTCTATAAAAAATAGCACAAATATCAACTGCATCAGATGGTTCACTGATAGAATCAAACTCAGAATTTACAAGAAAATACTCAAGGGGACCAAAATCATGAGTTGTAGAAACTCCTCTATCCATGAATGAGTCAATTATGTATATCTGGTGGCTCTTGTCATCATCTTCTGGTTGTTTTGCAATATGGAAGATATTCACCTCAAGAGTCATATTTCCAAAAGACAGCTTCATGAGCTCATTCCTATAATTAATATGAGCATTAGTAGTGGCAAGGAAAGGCCTACCTAAAATCAAAGGAATTGTAGAAGTAGTATCAATAATGGAGCTAGTGTCAAGGATTAGGAAATCAACAGGATAATAAAATTTGTCAATTTGAATTAGAACATTCTCTACCACACTGCTGGGTGCTTTGACTGAACGGTTGGCCAATTGCAATACCACAGTGGTTGGTTTGATTTCTCCCAACCCCAACTGCAAATAAATAGAATATGGCATTAGATTCACGCTAGCTCTTAACTATAGCAAAACTTGCCCAAACTCATGATTTTCAATGCTGCATGCAATGGTTGGACAACCAGGATCTTTGTACTTGGGAGGAATCTGCTACTCAATTAGAGCACTAACTTGCTCTATCAGGAACATTGTCTTCTTCACATGGTGCTTCCTCTTAACTGTACATAAATCCTTGAGAACTTTTGCATAAGTAGGAACTTCTTTAATCACATGCAAAAGAGGTAGATTGATTTTTACCAGCCTTAAATTCTCTAGGATTTCATTGTTAGGATCCAAAGTTTGCTTGCTTGATTTTAAAGCTTGAGGGAATGGTACCTTAACATGGCTCTTTGTCACCTCAGGTTCCTTGGGCAGCTCGGCATCACTACTATCTTGATCCTTTTCCACATCCTCTGATTTGTTCATTGTTGGGATGTGTAATGACTTACCACTTCGTGTCACAATGGCATTCACATCCTTTAAATTTTCTTGCGCCATGTGTCGACTATGGGGTGCGGACTGAGCTTGAGAAAGGAACTTACCTCGCTCATTCACACTCAAGGAGCTCATCAATTTGGACACTTGGCTCTTCATCTCCTTCTTTTCTTCAACAACCTGCGTAATCAGAAATTCAAACTTTTGGTTAGTCTTACCCTGTGCCTCAATAAAAGCATGCAAAGTGTCTTCTAAATGACTCCTAGAAGATGAAGGTGCATAATATAGTGCAAGATATGATCTAGGGGTTGTGCAGGCTGATGGTTTTCAGACTTCCAGCTAAAATTGGGGTGATTACACCACCCTGGATTATAGGTATCAGAGAAAGGTGTAAAAGACTTCTTATATATACCAAAGGAATTACATTGTTCCTCATACATTCCTCGCATTTCAACAAAGAGTGTAGGAGACTCTTGGGCGAGGTGATCTATCCCGCCACACACAAAACATAGTCCAAAAGACTCTGCATGATTAGTCACGTGTCTTGGCTTTAAGTCCTTAGTCTTTAACACATCTAGCTCCCTAGTGAGCATCTCAACTTTAGCCTTTCAGTTATCCTCTTTCCAGAGATGGTAAATTCCACCACCATTTGGGTTTCCTGCAGGTCGTGACCTATTTGTTTTCTCAGGACCACTAGGTCCAATCCAAGTGTGAGCATTTTCAACAAGCTCATTGAGGTATTCTACGGCCTCATCTGGATCTTTCTGTAAGAACTCACCATTACATATCATCTCCACAAATTGGCGCTCTTTAGGTGTAAGTCCCGCATAAAAATAGCTCACTAAGAGACAATTCTCATCCATGGTGAGGACACATACTCAACAACTCCTTAAATCTCTCCCAAGACTGATATAAAGTCTCACTATCCTTTTGTGCAAAGCTGGAAATTTACCTTTTTAAAGTATTGGTCTTATGTTGGGGAAAGTATTTATTAAAGAAGCCTGAGTCATCTCATTCCATGACACAATAGATAGTGGTCTCAGTGAGTATAGCCAACTCTTAGCCCTATCCTTCAAAGACAAAGGAAAGAACTTAAGTCTCACAACGTCATCAATTGCATTTTGACTATGAAATGTCGTAACAACTTCCTCAAACTCCCTAATGTGCACATATGGATTTTCAATTTCCAAGCCATGAAAAGTAGGAAGTAACTGTATCATCCTTGTTTTAACATCCAGTTGGTGAGTATTAACTGGAAACATGATGCATGATGGTGTGGTTGTGCATGTAAGGTGGAGGTAATCCTGAAGAGTTCTAGTGGGTTGATCTTCTTGTTCACTCATTTCTTCAGGACTAGATGGATTATCAAATAAAGGATTTAAAAACTTTAATTCTGACTCTCGCACAAGCCTATAAGCAAATCTACCCAAGGCGTCTCTATATCTGTGCATACAACATAAAAAAAGAATGCAACACTAAAAAAACTACAAAAAGAAAAAGAAAAAAAAATAAAGATGTAGCTAGCTAAAAGAGGGAATGAATTTACCACCTTTACAAACTGCTGAAAAGAAAAACTATCTAGTAATTCTTCTACCATCTCCTAGGCAATGGCACTAAAATTTGATTTGCCCAAACTAGTACGCGATGTTATAATATAGTTCAGGATATCGATCCACTGGGAGTCGGAAGAAACACAACAAGAAGCAGGCTTAAAAGAAAAGATCAAATTATAATATGACAAGAATATGAAAATTCTACTTAAAGCACGTAATTAAAATGAGATTAGAGCACGGATAAGAACGCAAGTAAAGTTTTGGGCTTCCATCAATCGGATCCAATACTCTGATTTTTTCAATTCAAACGATATACACAATTAAGAATTATAGCACCAAACTCCTAATCGGAATATACGACATTATCTTCATCTACTTTCTAATATTTATTTCTAGAATTTATTCTCCCTTTACAAACCATGGTTTTCATATATAAAAATGAATATCAGATCTAGAGATGACACTGTGTTCACAAACAATAATGATAGTGCAGCAAAAGATCACAGCAACAGCATGAAAAGTTTGTTAAGTCACAATCATATATTCATAATCCTATAGCTCAACCAAATCAAACCATAGAAAAATTTAATATAATTGTCTCAAACTTATAATATTAAAAAAAATAGAGAATTGAGTCCTAGAATCTTAAACAATAAAGTTTAATCTATGAATTGAAATAAAGTCAAAGTATTTTCACTGATCAATTTCCGCCCTAGGTTTTACCCAAGATTTAGTTCTCTATGGAAGAACTAAAATAAATAAAAGTAGTATTTTTCTCCTCCCTTCAGAACTAAGTCATCTCCCTTTTAAAAACACTCCAATTTCGTGCTAATGATATGCTTTTATAGGGTAGGAAATAAACCCTAATGTATTCATGATTCCAGCATAAAAAATCGCATAAATTTTAGGACTCATCTTGGCAGCCACGTACGCGCTTCAGAATTTTGAATTTAGAAATCATTAAGTAACAGATTTGTAGCCCTTTAAGATAGATTTCCAACGCATCAAGATTCGAATCAATCTGATATGTGAGTGAAAAGTTACGATTAAAATACTAAAGTATGTCCAAGTTGTCTTTATTTGATCTAAATTACTCTCAAACCCTATCATTATCTTTATTTGAAGGGTTATACACTTGTTGAAAGTTCATAGGTTGTTCCAACATCTTTCCCACTTGAAAGTCCTTTGCATTTGACGGGGTTTGACTTACTCTTTTATAGACCCTGAAATTAAACATAAAAATCTGCTTAGAAGTATCCCAAAGTAAATATAAACTCAATTCAAGAGTACATATTAATTCCTATCATTTCTATTCATATTTTAGCATTTTAGTCCAATACTTTCGTACACTAATCACACCTCCAATGACTAAATCAATGATATGTAAAATAAGTTATCACCATGATTGTGATAAGGATGAGTTGTTATCTAAACATGTTGTCTGCTTCTTATATATATAAGCATAGGTAGTTAGTGATAGACATTAAAAATGAACATCATGTCGGGTCTTAACTT
Organism: Juglans hindsii; assembly: GCA_003123825.1. Lineage (NCBI taxonomy): Eukaryota > Viridiplantae > Streptophyta > Magnoliopsida > Fagales > Juglandaceae > Juglans > Juglans hindsii. Next base: position 127,678 of record QEOW01003345.1, on the reverse strand, counting down.
CATGTTCTTTTGACTTGATGTTGATCCCGGGAAAGTTGGATTCATCCCAACTTTGGTGGTTACAAGATGGAATCGTGTGGGTTCTTAGGACTCCAACGACGTGATCCTTACCATCCGTTGGGTTGGGCCTCCAGATTCAGCCCACTCCTTATCAAGGGCAAATGTGTCCCTTCAATAAGAATTAAAGATTCTTACCAAGGGGTGTAATGCCTCAATAAAAGGATCAAATCATATGATCTTACCCAAACCTCCTGCTCTTCTTTCACTAGGACTGCCATTACCATTGCCATTCTCGTCTTCAGAAAAAGAAGAAGGCGACGACGAAGATGACATTAAGAAGGAAAAAAGAATGGAACAAGGACAAAAATGTATAGATAAAGACAAAATGTGAAGGACCCAAAAAGTAGGTGCCATAACCAAAATGTATAATTGTAGTTTTATTTCATTCATGGGAGGTGGGGTTTCTTTGGTTTCTCGCACTGCAAATGTAGGATTATAGTTATATGTACCACCTCAATCTGTGCGGTTCTCAAGAAAAAGATTATGTAATATCTGTGGAGTATAAGTTTGGGAGAGTTCTTCTGGCCTTTGAAGATTACGTTAATGGCAAACGGAAGGTCTCGTAATTAATATTGTAATACTGTGGCGTTCTCACACAAAAATTATAACAAGAAGAAGTTGAATCCTGATTTAAAAAAAAAAAAAATAGGTGCCAAGTTTAAACCTAGGTTCCGGATTTAAACTCCGGTACCCGGACCGGATGTACCCAGATTTTACTATGTAGACACCTGCCCAGATTTATTCCGTGCCTGAACCCGTAACTGGAACCCGATTATCCGGATTCCAGACCAGGCCGGGCAATAACCCGTATTTCCCATCTCTGATGAATAACCTAGCCACTTGTACATTGTTATCAAGTTTTCAATCATTCTAAATAGACAACAACCCGCCGTCTCGTAATTGAGACGCAAAAACCTGTACCTGGTGCTAGCAAAGTAGCCTTGCAATATCCATACATTGAAATTCTTTTGTGGAGTGTTAAGAATTCAGAGAATTGAGAAAATGATGTTTCTATTACACTTAATTTACATTCCACGAATGATGAAATAAAAAGATATAAAGAATTAATGGATGCTTGAATTGTGGAAGGATTTGTGGAATTGATATGTCATTGTGGAAGATAAAGTTGCTTAATTTGTAGAAGGATTTGTGGAAGACAAAGTGGCTTAATTTGTGGAAGACAAAACTGTAAGCAGCAAAGTCTTTTCTCGTAGCTCAAATTTTCGTTGGCGGCAAGGGGGGTTTTTTAATGTACAAGTGCTCTTCCTTTTTGCTTGAGGGGGAAATAAACATTACAACAAATAAGGTCTTTTGGGACAAAAGGTTTCATTCCAAAAGAATAAAATTTCATCCCAAAATATATTTTGGGACAAAAAAAAAAAGTCCCATGGGCGTCCCCATAAAACCGTCCCAAAAAGTATTTTGGGACGAAAATCAAAATTCGTCCTAAAAATCTCTTTTGGATGAAAATTAGTTGGACCGTTCGATCACGTTCAAATTTCTGGGACAATTGAAATTCATCTCGAAAAGTCGTTCGAACGTTGGAAATAACATTTGAACAATATGTCTGTTTGAACAGGTACTTCATGGCCGATCGATTGATACCAGTCCGTTTGACCAAATACACATGAAGAAACGTTCGAACAAACAAATTGATGATTGAATCTAAATTAAGTCGTTCGAAAGTGTTTGAGACGGAAAGAGTGAATTGCCTGTTCGAACATGTTCGAACGGGGCGCAACTTTTTTTACTGTTCGAACTCTAACTTGAGAGGGTCGAACGGTTGTGTTCAATGTATATATGTTCGAACGTTTGATGAGAGTTCGAACGGTTAGTATTTTCATGGACAACACTAATTTAAAACCAAATAGATATTTATATTTAAAAAATACATTACAAATTGTTCAATATAAATAAAATTAATCTAATAAGTCATAACTAAATAAATAAAATAGTAATAATACTAATAATGTTATCAGTACATATAGAATTGTTCAATATGCAAAACATTTCCAACGAAAATCAATTGCTTAAAGGCCTGAATTGTTGCATAAGTTTCTACATTTGAAGCTACATCTATCTTTGTTGATCTTGCATTTGGAGTTGCATCTCTCTTTGTTGATCTTCTTGTTATTTTATACACATCTCCATGTCTGCTTGTTTCATCAATTGAGCCTCTAACTCATGCTGTTTTGCAACCAATTCTTCGATCCTAGAATTTGCACTCTCTAACGCAATGACAGTAGTACTTGACGTTGATGAAGAGCCTAAAGGCTTTACACAGCGACCCAAATCCCTCAAATATCCTGAACGTTGACCCAGAACTTGTGTAAAAATTTTAATATCACTTGTTGATGAATTTTGATCTAATGTAGCTTCAGAATGGAGTGCAACCATTTTATCCTACACACAACATATAAAATTAATAGACACAATAACTTAAATATGTTTAATTAAAACAAATTATAATACTTACATAATTCTCACAAGCATCAGGATGAGTCCACTCTCCATTACTACTAGTATGTGATGCAACAAATAATTTTATCAAATCATAATAGGTGTCTGACTCTTTTTACAAGAGACATTGTTAAGATATAAAATCAATATTAAAAACAAATTGTATAGAATAAATAAAAAAAAGAGTACATTGCCAATTTCTGAGAGAGGCGATGGAAAGATCTTGAGATTGCATGATGATGAATCTTCAACTTCAATCTATTTGTTTTGTTTATAGAACTTCGCTCCTGCATAGAAGTTGTAAAAATTAGTAAGTAAAAATTACAAATATGACACAAAAAATTCATTTAATTTACCTTATATGATGAATCCTCAAACATGTCGCAAAGTTTCTCCCAATATTTAGGTAAGACATCTTGAAAAGGATGTTGGCATGCATCTTCCTTGTTCTCGTACTTCTTGTAAAGCTCGTCACACCTCGCCTTATACTTGCGGAATGCCTTACACATCAGCTCTTTGACAGTCTTACACTCCTCTCTCCGACCAAAATTTAGTTCGAAATCATCATAGAAAAATTATATACACAAAGATATTATCATTTAGAATATTAAATAATATCAATATAAATTTATTATTTAAATATTACATACCAACCAACGTTTCTTTATAAGCTCTTTCACATCTTGCGGGACTTTATGCCATGAACTCGTAGCCAAAGGTGCATAAGTCCAAGTAAGAGCACCCAGATGCGATGCAAGCCAGGCTGCTTGTTGTCCCTAGCCTCCGGTATGTTCGTCAGGAATATTAATCTTAATCTTACCTACTTTACGATATTTCTCCAACATCACACCTTTAGTAGTGCCTTGTTCATGAGAAGATTGTACTGTTATCTCTATAAGATAATATCAGTTATTTATCTTGTATCAATTATCAATTATCTTAATTGAAAAAATGAGTATTAGCTATTTACCTTGTTCCGTAGAGTCAGTCTTTAATGGTATGTCAAACAGAGAGCTAGGAACAGGTGGAGATAAGATGCGAACTTCCTTCCTCTTTGGTGGCTTAATTGCGAGATACTGTATAATGTGAACACAAAACCTGTCAATCATCTGTATCAATTTCATCTGTAGATTCACTCTCATCATCTATAGATACTTCAGATGACTCAACACTTTGATCAACTATCGCCTCAATTATTTCTGCCTCAATATCCTCCTTATGTAATGGAGTCATCTCATACTGGCTCAAGTCCACAAATAAGTTAAAGGCAAGTTGACTCTCTTGGTCTGCTTCTTGAGTAGAGGGATCATCTTCTTCTTCATCTTGTCCCTTCGCCTTAGGGATAACGTCATAAATATTTCAAGGAGAAAACTTTTGTACTACTTGTTATTGATTTCCTAACTGAGAATCGTCTAAATAGAATACTTGAGATGCTTGGGAAGCCAAAATAAAAGAATCATCTTCATACCATTTTTTTTATGTATTAATACTAAAAAAATATTCATCGTGGCATTTTTCCCTTCGAGGATTGCTTAAATCTCACCAATCACACTTAAATATATAAACCACACTTAAATATATAAACCACAAGCTCCCTCACATATCTCATTCCAATTATATTTACGATAACTCCAAAGAAATCAACATTGTCTCCATCATCCCTTCGACAAGGACACCACTATTTTGTATTTTCCTGTAAAGTTCTCGATCAATTATGTGATACCTACTTTCTCAAAAAACACATGCCACTACAACATAAGGGGGCTTTTGCGGCATTTTTTTTACTGGGGACATAATTTCCGTCGCAAACTGCTCGAATTTGGGAAGGCAAGTAGATTTGTATCCGAGGCTAAATGAATCACGGTCAAGATCAATTTTTCCCGACGAGACAATGAGGCCGCAAAAACATATCGCAGCAACAGGCACTTGGTTGTACGGCAGTTTCCTTAACCATAGAAAAGTTATGCTATTGCAGCGAGCCTACTCGCCGCATTAAGTGGTTAATTGTGCTGCATAATGCGGCAGCCCCAAACCGTGCTAAATAAACTTTTTACGGCGACAATGAATCGAATCAAAAAGTAATTCCATCATTTTAGTGGCGACGTTCCATTTGCCGTTAAAAGTTTTTATATAAATTTCCCAACTCGGCGACAATTTGCATGAGCCCCTTCTAGAACATGCCATCCCGTTTCTGTGAACCCTTCACCACGCCGCAACTGACTCCAAACATTTGAGCCCTTCTCGGTGAAATTTAAGTCACCGATCACCACCACGCATCTGTCGCCTTCTGGCCAGACCTACGGTGATCTCTCTCTCTCTCTCTCTCTCTCTGTCTCTCCCCTTCTCCATCAAGCTCTCTGTTTCACCAGCCTATATCTCTCCGTCTGTTATTAGGCTGCCCCACTGCCTCGCACCGTACCAGTCCATGGCAGTGCGCCACCAACTACGGTAGGCTCTCTCCTTTCTACCTTTTCCTTACTTTCAGTTTCTATGGTAGTTTCCAAGACTTGGGTAATTGACATCTAAGTTTTTTACCCACACTTTTAATCTATCCAATTTCGTGCTTCTACTATGATATTTTCCCTGATTTATTCCTACCCACATGATGAATTGTATGCTATAACTTAGTACCCAAATGATTGATATATGACAGATTTTGGTTCACATTGTTCCTGAGGTTGAAGGGGTTAACCAACTAATTATGTGGGTAATTTTTTTTTTTTTTCTGTCTGATAGATACACTGAAAAGAAACAAATACAATTATTGATGTTTGCCTTTGGGTGCACGAAGAACCTATATTTATGGCCAATTTTGAACTCAGTAGTGATGGCTATATAAAGGGTGAAATAAGTGGTAGTAATGTTTTATTTGTTCTTGATTTACATTACTCTATTTCCCTAAGCATGCTTCTCTACTTAGTGGCCTATTATAGTATTTTATATTATCCATGAACATTTGAGAAATCCTAGCTTTTACACTTCAACGTAAATATGCCATTATAGCCAACTGTGCAAAACATTTCCCAAATACAATTATCCATTGAGAATTGAGATGTCTAGTGAATGTACCTTACTAAATCATTAATGTCTTTTGTAACATTACTAAATCATTTTACCACAATGGTGGGGTTGTTTGATACCATTTCCTTATTCTTTTCTTTGTTAATTATTCGTTTTAATCAAAGCCTAAAATCATCTAATTTTAGATGTTAAGGTTCAAATATCCAAATATCGATTGAGGCTCAAATGGACAAGACTTGGATGCACGTGCCAAATAGGTTCACATCACGTGAATATGGTGAAGGGATTAATAAACTCCTCACAGTGGCAAAAGCCCATGCACCTGCAAAACTACCTTCAGGTGTCCATGTCGGAGATGCCATAATAACCTTTTCCTGCCAATAAATGAAGTCAAAGATCATCTATTCACGATAGGTATTGATCCAACTTATACACATTGGATATTTCATGGGGAAGGCGAAAATTGGAGTGTAAATGCATCAGACAGTGATGAAGATGGGATTAATGAAAGTGAGAATTACGTTGATGATATGGATGAGATGATAGACGACATTCTGGCTAGATCATTCATGGACAATGCAGGTAGGGAGCATGGTACTACTTCTGAGCCTTCAATGAATGAGGGAGCCCCAAAATGTTTTGAACAATTGTTAGAGGATGCTCGACATCCACTTTATCCAAGTTGCCAAAAGTTCTCAAAGCTTTCATTTATAGTCAAGCTGCTTCATATAAAAACAATTGGTGGGTGGACTATCAAGTCATTTAACATGGTTTTACAATTGTTAAAAGTAACTTTTCCTGAAATTCAGATACCTAACTCATACCACGAGGCCCAACAGCTAGAGCGTGCTTTAGGTTTTAGTTATGTGAAGATTGATACATGCCCATATGACTGCATGCTATTTTGGAAAGATAACGTGGACAAAGAAGCTTGTTCTAAATGCAAGGAGTCAAGGTGGGTGTCAACCAGGGGGAAAAAGGGGAAGATTCCCCAAAAGGTTTTACGCTCCTTTCATCTTATACCGAGATTACAAAGACTATTTATGTCGAAGAATATAGCAAAATCCATGAAATGCCATAAAGAAGAACGAGTTGATGATCACAATACCCTTAGGCATCCTACTGATTCTAAGATGTAGAGGCAATTTCATAAAGACCATGGTGAATTTGCATCAGATGCTTGCAATGTTCGACTAGGCCTAGCCAGTGATGGCTTCAACCCGTTCAATAATATGAGCAGACCTTATAGCATATGGCCAGTGATACTCGTGCCATACAACTTGCCCTATTGGTTATGCATGAAAGATCCGTATTTAATGTTGTCCTTGCTCATTCCTGGCCCCAAAGCACCAGGAAATGACATCAATGTTTATTTGCAGGCTTTAGTCAGTGAATTAAAAGAGTTATGGGATTGGGTGTAGATACGTATGATGCATCAAAATCTGAACACTTTCGCTGACATGCTGCACTTCTGTGGACCATAAATGATTTTCTCACGTATGCCAATCTTTCAGGGTGGTGGAGTACAAAGGGAAAGATGGCTTGTCCATTATGCAATGAGGATATAGACTCCATGTGGATTAAACATGGGAGAAAACATTGTTATATGGGTCATCGTCGTTTCTTGCTATTCTCACACAGTTGGAGAAAGAAAAAGACTGTATTCAATGGAAAGAAGAACCATTGGGGTCCTCCTCCAAAGCTCATGGGACATGATTTACTCCAGCAACTTTTGCAGCTTGATGGTGTAGAATTTGGCAAAGGTTCTCAAAAGAGAAAACGCAAACCAGATGAATTGAATTGGACTAAACAAAGTATATTCTTTCAATTACCTTACTGGTCAATGTTGCCTTTATGACATAATCTCAATGTTATGCACATTGAAAAAAATATTTGTGATAACGCTTTAGGAACTATGATAGACATTAAAGAAAAAACCAAAGATACTGCTATTGCACGTAAGGACTTGATGGAGCTTGGATTAAAGAAGGAATTACATCTCAAACCGTCACCTACTGGGTACTCCATGGTCCTTGGCTCGTACTCATTGGATTTAGATCAGAGGAGACGTTTCTGTGAATGGCTTGCAGCTGTTAAATTTCCAGATGGTTTTGCCTCGAACATTTCTAGATGTGTTTCAGTTGGTGATGGAAAGATATCAGGAATGAAAAGTCATGACTCTCACGTGTTCATGCAAAGATTACTTCCAGTTGCAATTGGTGGGTTTTTGCGACCTGATATACGACTTGCATTGATCGAGTTTAGTTCCTTCTTCAAGGCTTTGTGCACACGAACATTGACATTAGAAGTATTGAAGCAACTACAATTTGACATTGCAGTCATCCTCTGCAAGCTTGAGATGATTTTCCCACCTGCCTTCTTTGATATAATGGTGCACCTCACCATTCATTTACCCTACGAGGCTTTCCTTGTAGGACCAGTTCAATATAGGTGGATGCATCATTTTGAACGATATTTGGAAAAATTCAAGCGTTATGTTAGAAATAAAGCTTGTCCGAAAGGGTCAATTGCTTAAGCCTATGTTCATGTTGAATGCTTGACTTTTTGCTCCTTGTATATCCACGATGTTGAGACTATATATAATCGGGAGGATTGAAACAAGGATATAGATAAGGATACTAAATCTGATTCTTTCTCTATTTTCTCACAAAAGGTACAGCCTTTGTGGGCTCCCCTACCTCCAATCGATTTGAGCGGGCTATACTTGCAAAGGCAAGTTAGTATGTGCTCAATAATTGTGCAAAGATCGGTCAATACTTAGAGTAAGTACTTTGTGGTTTCATTCACTTCTCACGGTGTTTATATATTGGGTTTGGGAACATATTTGCTCTTAACTACTACTTTGCGTTGTTTATTCGATATGTAGGGAGCACTATATGAAGATAAAAATTTCCCCGTCTAATGTAGAGCATAGACATCAACTCGAATTTCCAACTTGGTTTCGCACACAAGTAGGTTACCTTTAGAATCAAGGTGCTCACGTGAATTCAGTATTTAATTCTTTTATCTAGTTTTTCTAACCTGTTGCACTCCATTATGAATAGATTCAAGAACTATGCGCAACGAATTCGGATCATGTGTCTAATGACATATATGCACTCGCTTGTGGACCAGACCCTTGGGTTGCATCATATGCCGCTTTCATAATGAATGGTATTAGATTCCACACAGTGTGTTGTGGACACTATTGCAGAACCCAGAATAATGGGGTGATTGTTAAAGAGGAACACCAAGCAAAGCTACTGATTTCTACGGTGTATTGGTTGACATCTTGCAATTACGCTACATGGGTTGGCGTCATGTATATTTGTTTAAATGCGACTGGTTTGATGTCGGCGATAGGAGGAGAGGAATACATGTTAGGGACCACATTACTAGTGTTAACATTTCTCACAAGTGGTATAAGGATGACCCATTCATCCTTGCCTATCAAGCAGCCCAAGTGTTTTACCTTAAAGACCCTAGTATGGGTGGTAATTGGTCTGTCATTCAATGGGTGACTAATAGAAGCATGTATGATGTGCCAACTAAGGTACTTTTGGTCAATGATGATGAAGATGAGGAAGATAATGAGGATTTTGCTGCTTTCCAAGAAAACGAACCGAAATACGTTGAAGTAGAACCCGTGGGCAATGCTGGAGGCACCACACTTCCCTTGCATAGATCTGACATAAAACCAATCCATCTTGGTGTTGATACAAGTTTTCCTGACCCAATATCCCTTACCGATGATGAAGACTTCATTGATGATAACCCAGACAACGACAATGATAACCAGACTGGCAGTAGTGAAGATCTTCTAATAGACAGTGACAATTCGTCTGATGATGGTGTGCATTTGGATAATTACGCAGACCCTATTCTTTTTTTCCTTATGTTATTCCATGCATTTATCATGTTTTTGCTGTTTTTTAGAGACTTCTATCTCATGCAGTGGTTAACAAAAACCATTTTTGCATTGTCTAGGTGAATGAGGCTAGCTGTGCTGTTCAAACATGCTACTGGGGCCAATTGGTATCTCTTTTCTCTCCTCCTTTTGTTCTTGTTCTTTTTTTTTTCTGATTCTATAATCTATTGTAAGAACAAAATGACATCATGCTGACTTATATCTGGTCAGGAACATTGATTTGTTTTGATCGAATATCGAATTTGTGGGACATATATTCAGAATAGTAAGTGTGCATAGCACGTGAATTTCTTATTGCCTTATCACTACCATGTAAACAATAAAAATAATGCACTTGAATTTACATACCTTACATATAGATATATAGAAACATTTATAGCCATACAATGTTTTAATTCAATTTTTAATGTAATTATGTAATTAATTAGGTGGCTTTCTTACAATTGTACTAGTCTTTCCCGTATTTCTAATTCTTACATATAGCTATGCAGATAGCAAAACATAGAATAGAATGTAATAAGGTTGCATTTCTTGTGAAGGTTGTACTCAATATAAATGCAAAAGACTCCAGTGAGGATGCACGGTTGACACCTGGTCATATTGGAGGAATTCTGCATCAATTAATTTAGCCCGAAAGGATGCATGAAGAAGAACCAACTAGTTGAGCTTGTGAAGGCCTATAAACACAAACCAAGTGAGAGACTGCAAGTTGCTGAAGGCAATATTCTTATTGTGTACATTGGGTTATATGAGCACCTTGTGTTTCGTGAGTATTGTTATAGTACCCTGAGTTTTGTATTGAGTACCAGTGCGTTTTGTATGGGTTGAGTGCTGAATTGGATTGTATGGTTGAGTGTAAAAATTGCATCCTGATAACAATACTATCGGAGACTTTATGGAGTCTATGTTAATTATATACGTGGTGATGAATACAATTGGCAGGTTTATATGTTTGTATGTGTGTGTATATAATAATATATATACATGTATATATATTATTATATACACATATATACATATATATGTATATATACATATAGTATACATTTATACGTATGTATATTAATGCAAGGTCAATGCTCATCAAGGGAGTTTGAATTGCGCATTACAGAGGTAATTAATTCGATGTTTAAGGAGACAATATTCAATAATATCATCCTTAATTGTATATATATTGGCCCAATGTTTTTACTTACTATTTTCTCCATTGGTAAGAGTACTAAGACTAGTAATGCCGATGGTTGTTGGCTGATAACTAATGCCTATATATTGGTAGCTATATGTATATATATATATATAATATATATAGATAGCTAATTTGTCTTTGTAGATAATTGACTTAGTGCATGAATACTATAATATTATAAGCTGCTAGCTAGCAGCTTATAATTATAGGGGATTTTGGCAGAATGAATTGCTCTAATATTATTAGAGCTTATCTCCACTTTTACTAGTGTACGTGTGAAATACGATATATACTCAATAAAGTATGTAGATTGATTATATATATACTCAATATTTATATATATGAAACGATGGTTGTTGATTATACTCAATGTTGATGAGAGCTAGCTAAATATTGCCCAGTACAAACCAAGAAATACAGGAAGCCATACAATTGGATCATTTATGAACTTGAATTGGATTGGTTTCTTGATTTTCGTGCCCCCACGTAACTAAATGTCAACTTCTTATCCAAATATAATTTCTAGGATCATTGTCTGGAAAAGAAAAATCATTGAATGCTTCAACCGTAGAATTTATAACTACTTCATATGTAGATATTCAACTGAGCAGAGACATGATGCAAGAACACTCCAAGAACGCTCCAAGACTTATGTGTGAGGTTTTTGCTCCCTGACTAGGGAGTGCCTTCACGAACGAACATGGTTGATGCAGGGGGTTCCCAACCCCCACCACGAATTCCAGTCCGGCAGAGGACGTTTGTGGATTTATTGCGTAATCCGCCTCAGGCTATCCCTGAGGTAAATATTCCACTTCGGCAGCCTAAGCATGTTGAGGGAGAAGTTTTTGTGCAATTTACTAAGGAAGAACTGGATTGGTCTGCTGTTCCGTTTTGTTTTTCTTTGGTCTTGAAGTTCCTGCGGCAAAGGCCTTCTCTGGATCGTATTAGAGGTTTTATACATAGCCGATGGGGCCTTTCGACGCAGCCTGTGGTGTCTGTGATGCGCAGGCCATGAAATGTTTTTGTACAGTTCTCAAACGAAGATGATTTCTTGAAAGCCATATCACGGGAAAGTTGTGATATTGAAGGGGCTGCATATCTGGCATTTCAATGGACAATAGAGTTTAAAGAGGATGAGGAACCAGCGCAGGTACCAGTGTGGATTATGCTCCCTGGCCTCCCTCCGAACCTTTATCAAGAATCATATCTAAGGAATATAGTGGCACCAATTGGTACATTTTTACGTAGGGATAATGCAACGAGGTGTGCAACTAGAACTGATGGTGCGCGAGTTTGCGTGCTTATGAATATTGATCAAGATCCAATCTCTTCTTTTTGGATTGGAATGCCACGGCATCCTGCAAGTTTTTTCCAAGAAGTGGAGTATGAAACATTGCCAGCATTTTGTTCTTGCTGTAAAGTGCAAGGACATAATCTGAAAATGTGCAAGACTAAGCTCAAGGAAGGGAAAGATCCCAAGAACTTGAGGACTATGAAATGGAACAGAGTTTGGGTTCCTAAGGAGAAGGAGGTTGCGGTCAATGCTGAAAAAGATCCACCAAGTAAGACTTTTGAGTCATCCTCTGTTTTGCTTATTCATAATGTAGAGGCCAATGAGTTAAAGGATGGAAGTGCTGAAGGGGTGGTGTCTTTAGACGCTGAGATTGATAAGGGAGAAACTGAGATTGATAGGGAAGAAGCTGAGCCTTTAGTGCATGAGAAAGATTTGACAGTGTTGGCAGAATCAAGTGGAGCTAAATCGGATAGAGAATTGGTTTTGGTTATGGGCGATGACCAGGTTTTGGAGCCTGTGGTTGTGTCTGCTATGGAGGGATTGGAAGATAATTCTAAGGTGCAAATAGGAGGTACACAGGTTCCTAGTTCGGAGGATTTGCAACTGGCGATTTTTGACCAAGCTTATCTTGGTATGGAATCAAAGTCTGAGGATGAGGCTGAGTTGGCGCATCCAGCCAAGGAGAAGGATGGCAATTCTGATTCTGAGTTATCAAAAAAGAAGGTAATTTCTAATCGAATGCTAAGAAGGTCAGTAAGGGTTCCAAGCAGACCCGCTAAACATATTCAATGATGAATAAAATTATGTTTTGGAATCTAAGAGGAATTGGCACTTCGAAGAAGAGATTACGGAAGCTAGTTCGAGTACATAAGCCTTCTATTCTCTTCCTGGCGGAGCCATTTAGGGATGAGAGTCAGCTGAGTTATTGGAGCACTTATTTTTCGTTTAGTGCATGTCTTTCTAATGCGGATAAGGCTGGGAAAATTTGGTGTTTCTGGGTTGCTAGGATACAGGTGGATGTCGTGGGAGGCTCGAATCAGTTTATTTCGTTGCTGATTAATTCAACTGTTTTGATATCAGCTGTATATGCAAAGTGCCGGTATCTAGATAGGTGGGTTTTATAGGAGGATTTTCTTTCTGTCAATACTGTGCAGTTGCCTCATGTGATTTTGGGAGATTTTAACATTTTGCGGAATGATAGTGAACGGCGTGGTGGATGTCCGAGGCTTCTCATGGCAATGGAGGAATTCTGTTCATTTATTGATACTGGTGGACTGGTGGAGATGCCGTTTTTAGGGAACAAATTTTCATGGTGCAACGGGCAATCGGGGATGGCTCGCTCATGGGCACAACTTGACAGAGCTTTGTGCAATTTGAAATTTCTGGAGCATTTTCCTTCGGTGCATAATCATTATTTGCCCAGGAGGTCTTCAGATCACTCTCCCATGCTATTGGGTCTTTCGGCTACTTTATCCAGGTATGGTCATTCTTCATTTAAATTTTATTTTATGTGGACTACTCATGAGGATTTTTGGCGATGTGTGTCGAGTTCTTGGGAGGGAGGAGTTTATGGAACTGGTTTGTGGAAGTTAGCAGAAAAATTGAAGAGATTAAAACACGTACTTAGAACATGGAATAAGGAGATATTTGGTTGGACTGGCCGACATATTAAAGATTTAGAAATAAAGGTGGAAGAAGAGGAAGCTAGTTTGCAAGAGAGGTTTTCAGAAGATGTAGAAATGGATGTTTTAGCAAACAAGATGGAGCTAGATGTCTGGCTAAAAAGGGAGGAAGCTCGCCTTGCTCAACAGTTTAAGCATGATTGGATTTTACAGGGTGAAACGTCATCATCTTTCTTTAAAGCATTACAATCCAGGAAACATAATGTAGTAATGGAAATGAAAATGTGTGATGGTCGTGTACTTAGCTCTCCGGAAGCCATTCATGAGGAGGCTTGTGTATATTTTGAGGATTTTCTAAAGGCAAATCAGTCGAGTTCATTGCCTAATTTGGCTAATTTAATTTCGGGTGAAGTGTCGGAAGAGGAGAATAATATTTTTGGCAGTCCTCCGTTGATGGAGGAAGTTAAAAATGCTCTTTTTTCTATTCCTAAGGATAGTAGTCCTGGTCCGGATAGCTTTGGGTCGGGGTTCTATCAACATTGTTGGTCTTTAGTGAAAGAAGATGTATTTGAAGCAATTACGGATTTTTTTAGCGGGACAGAACTTCCGCGGTTTTATACTCCATCTTATATTGTTTTACTTCCTAAAATCCAGAATCCAACGTCATTTGGGAATTTTAGGCCGATTAGTCTTTGTTCTGTGGTTTATAAAATATGTTCTAAGATCCTAGTGAACCGTTTTTCAGTGCTATTTAGCAGAATAATTTCAAAGGAACAAGGAGCTTTTCTTCCAGGTAGAAGTATCTTTGAAAATATTAGTCTCACTCAGGAGCTAATTCATGACATTAATAAAAAAGTCAGAGGAGGTAATATATTGATGAAAGTTGATTTTGCAAAAGCCTATGATAATATTGATTGGGAGTTCTTATTTTGTGTACTGGAAGGTTTTGGTTTTTCGCTGAAAATTCGACAACTTCTGAGGCAATGTGTTACTACACCTTAGTATTCGATTGTAATGAATGGCACAGCAAAGGGGTTCTTTAAGGGTGGAAGGGGTTTACGACAAGGTGATCCTTTGTCCCCGTACTTATTCATTTTAGTGGAGGAAGTACTTTCCCATTTGATTAAGAAGAAGTATGAAGAAGGAATCGTAAAGTGTTATTCTCTTCCGAGACATAGCCCTATAGTCTCACATTTATTATATGCTGATGATATGATAATTTTTTCTAATGGTGGGAAATTTTCTATTTTGGAAATTGTTGGTATTTTGAATACCTGTGCTTCATGGTCGGGGCAACAGGTAAATAATGCCAAATCTCATATTTTATTTTCTAAGCATATTAATAGTTGTAGACGAAGGCATATATTATCTATCACGAAGTTCTCGGAAGGGGTGTTTCCTTTCAAGTATTTAGGGGTTCCAATTGTCTCAGGAAGATTGAAGTCTTTACATTTCCAGGATATTGTTCAAAGAATTCGTAATCGGATTGAAGGTTGGAAAATAAATTTTCTTTCCGCTGGGGCGAGATTGATTCTTTTAAAACAAGTTTTGTCTAGTATGCCAATTCATCTCCTTTCAGTGATGTATGTTCCAAAAATTGTTTATACTTGGATTAATAAGATTTTTTAAGAACATTTTTTTTTTTTTTTGGGTTCGGTTAATGGGAATCCTAAGAGAAAGTGGATTAAATGGGAAAAGCTTTGCTGTCCGATGGATGAGGGAGGGCTTGGGTTGAGGAAATTAACTGATGTTCAAAGGTCATTACATTCTAAATTTACATGGAATCTTTTATGCACTGATTCTATTTGGCAAAAGTATTTTAATGCAAAATATTTGCATGGTGTGCATCTATTGGAGATTAACACAACAAGAGGCTCCCGATTCTGGAAATCTGTAGCTAAGGAATTGCAGTTTGTACTCTTGCATTCTAAGTGGAGAATTCGTGAGGGGAATGTGTATTTTTGGAAGGATAAGTGGATGAGTTCTGGGCCTTTGAGGGAGAGTTGTCCGATTGTGGGTGATTTGAAATTGAAAGTGAATCAGGTTATGTTGAATAATAGTTGGGATTTGAATTATTGGAACAGTTAGTAGGGGCAGGTAAAGCTGCAGAAATTGCTAATGAAATTAAGGGTCAAAGGTTAGGAGAAGATAAGCTCGTATGGATGGGTAACTTGGAGGGTTCCTTTATGTCCAAGAGTGCCTGGAGTCTTGTTCGGGAGAGGAATAACAATGTTGAATGGACGGACTGGATATGGAATGTTGCTATTCCTAAGAAGTTGTCTGTGTTTATGTGGAAGGCCCTGAACTTAAGTCTAAGTGTGGATGACCGAATAAGGAATTTGGGCGTACCTTTAGTGTCCAAGTGTGAGTGTTGTGAACAAGGGGCCGTAGAGGAGTTTGATCATGTGTTGTATAGTGGGTACATAGCGGCGGTCATTTGGAAATTTAGTTCTAATATGTTGGGTATTCCGTTTGTCCCAAATCGGTCTTGGAAAGCAACAATTGAGGCTTGGTTTCGGAGAGCTTCAAAATCATCTCAACTTGGTACGTTAATCGGATTTGTTCCGGTGATAATTTCCTGGAGTTTATGGAGGTGGAGATGTAAAGCCAGAATAGAAGGCAAGAAAGAAAGGTTCATGTTTTATGGAGATGGGTTAAATATTGGATTCATTGGGTAGGTATTAAAATCAATAAGGCTTTTCGTCTAGTGGATAATGATTTTAAGGCGTTAAATTCTTTAAATTTACCTATTATTGGGAGAAAAAAGGAAGTTTTGAAGCTAGTTAGATGGGAAAAGCCAAACAGAGGGTGGCTTAAAATGAATGTTGATGGTAGTAGCCATAATAATCCGGGTATGTTGGGTGCAGGTGGAGTAGTCAGGAATGAATTAGGGAATGTAGTATATGCTTTCTCTGAGTCATATGGGCATGGGAGTAATAATCTTACGGAAGTTATGGCTCTATAGGCTGGTCTTAAACATTGTAAGCAATGGGGGTTTGATAATCTTGTTGTTGAGATGGATTCTTTAATAGTAGTGAATTGGATTAAGAATGGAAGATGTACTCTTTTGTATCTTGAGGATTTTTGGGAAGAAATAGTTGGAATGTTGGGGGAGATTAATTTTGATGTGAGTCGTATATATCGGGAAGGAAATAAGGCAGCCGATTTTTTGGCACAACTAGGAAGTAGTGGAGTTTCCCATGTGTGAATAGGTCAAACGGAGCTTCCACATTTGTTGAAAGGGATCATCAGAACAGATGCATGTGGCCTACCTCAGATTCGAAAGTGCTAATTGTAAATTTAGAATGAAATGTTTGGTAATGTTTTTTATTTTTTTGATGTATTTTGTATTTTTCTTTGAGTACTTGGGGTTTTATTTTTTTTGTAAAGGCCAAGTACTGTGACTGTAACCACGGTTTTCCTTAGCCACAAGCGAGGGCTTATTAATAAACTTAGGCAGTGGTCACTATTGGACATGTGACTACCTTCTCTTTAAAAAAAAAAAAAAAGGATCATTGTCTGGAATAAAGATTAGTAATAATTTACTAATGCATTTTTTATGAGGACAAGATTGGATAATCATATATATATATATATATATATAATTAGATAGAATTATATATATGTGGTTGATGAAGTGCATACAAAAATCTGAAAGAACTAATTAAGTTAAAATAAATCCCTCTGCATGCTCTGCCAAGTGTTCTAAAGCCAATATATTAAGGAATTACATATGGAGTGGTGTTAATTAAATCTCTTATACACGTGGTAGCAGAAAAGTTATAACATAACAGCCCAAGTGTTCCTCGAGCAAGGATATAATTACATAAGATTAAATACAAATATAATCCATGGTCATCATGGCTAGCTAGCTAGAGGCTTCAACTGTCGGATCATGCTCAGTATAGATACAGCAAATCCTTGTGCAACAGTAGATGTGCCCATGCTTTGAGTTCCAAACGGCATGCACTTGCGCAGGAGAGAAAAAGAAGTGAAGCGGGAGAATTGGTTTATAATGCCAATGCATTGTTTTATCCAGTACTACTTATCTCTAGTAATACTAACGCTAAAAAGGAACAAGTATTAACCCAATTCTGGAAATCTCCATTTTTGCAAGACCCAGGAAATTCTACTTCAGCTATAGTATCTGCTTCAGCCTTTGGTTCACTCGTTGGTAAGACTTCAGAAACTAACATATATCCATTTTCCACAACTATGCATGTACATACACCATGAACCCATTTGTGTACACAATGAACAAAAATGGCAGATTTGTACATGTACATGTCTGCCATTTGTGTACACAATGAACAAATATGTCCCAATGTACCCAACCAAATCTGCCATTAACTAGAAATTTACTTCATGTTATAAAGGGGAAATTTTTGTTGTTCATTGGAGGATTTCTTCATATATGTGATGATGCCAAGTAGTAGTTCATTGGATGACTTCTTCTCTTATAAAACAGCTATAACTTGCTGTTGGATTTGGACCTTTATAAGAAACATATATACTAGGTGTACCTTTATAAATATACATGTTTCTAACAGAAGAAACATGTATACATGTTTAAACATGTTTTCTTCTCTTTTGCTAAGAGAAGAAATTTCTTCTCTTAGCAAAAAATGCCAAGTAGTAGTTTCTAGGTGTACCTTTAAGTTGCTATTTTAAGGAAACTTTCACTTGGATGGTCCTCTCGTGCAGAAGAAACATGTATCAATCAAATAGGGGAAGAGGCCGAGGACGAGTGTTACCTGCTACACTTCGACAGCCGCATGCAGGACCAGCAGCTTGGACTTTGAGAGATGAAGTGCCTGAGGTTCACTCTGATGACTCCACTCAACCTCCGGATGACCCATTTTCAGCTCATGATCATGAGTTGCCTCCTATTACTCCTGCAGAGGTGAATACAGCAGTCAAGGGTAAGTTGGTAATGTACTTTGGATTATTTGTTAACCTTTTCATTAACAACTTACAGTCAGGTTTTATATATTCATGGTAAGATATATGCCAAAATTACTTATAAAAAAAAAGATATATGCCAAATTTAATATAATGTACAGCTCAACCATTTGAGCTATTGTGATATTGCAGAAAATAGTGGTAGTAAACGTGTTAGGGGAGTAGCGAAGGGGACGGAGTTTAAGAGGTTGCGCAAGTACAGGAAGATACCATTGGAGATCAAAGATGGGAAGATAAGCACATCATGCAACAATAGAACAGTCTACACAACAAGAGTTTCGTGGGTCGTGCAGCACTATGCAGAAATGAGGCATGTTAGCTGGAGTGTCGTTGACGGGAAGGAGAAATAGGAACTTATTGAGCGTGTTCGAGTATGGGTTTGACACTTGAATGATTTATATAACTTAAAACATGTAATACAGTTTTACTGCATGTTAGAGTCAATTATATTTGGTTATGTTATAAATCAGCATGCTGTGTAGAGGTAGAGTTAATAAGACAACAATGAAACAGTATTATAAATCAGCATGCAGTGCCTACTAATTTTTATTGTTTTGATAAGTTGGATTGTGAATTTTTAACACAATCAATAAAATTACATGTGTTAAAAGGTGCATGCAGCAATATTAACACATATGTTCCTATTTTATGAAAGTGTAAAGTGGGTCAAAATCAGTGTTATGCACATTCGTTATAACTGCATGGTATATGAGTTAATAAGAGGGCAATGATGGTACACGGGTATTTAACAGGGTGGACATTTATAGGCTGACTTTGTCTTCGATTGGACAAAAAAAATCATCGCCGGATGGTTACAAGTCAGTTATCTCATGCTTATAATGCATTTCATTACAAGCTACACCGGAAATACTTAACTTATGCAACACATAAGGAGGCACTCGCTAATGGAGGTACGTTGGTAGAGCAGCCAGTTTGGGAGAGGCTATGCCATTGGTGGGCGAGCAATGAATTTAAGGTAAGCATGTAAAGGCCTTGCTCGGATAACTGATGTTAACAGTTAAGACATTTTTAAGGGTATTTAAACAAGGAAATTATTGTCATCAGATAGCATGATGTAGATACGTATTACATCATGCTGTAAAGAGTACTGATGAGATAACTTTATAATTTATTGAATGTTAAAATGCACAATGAGGCAACTGTTAAAGATGGTTTGCACTGGTTTAGACAGTATATTGGGTTTTGGAGTTGCAAGGTGGGTTTGAAGGGACCATATGCGCGAGTATGAGAAACGTGTAAACATACGAATGTCTGAAGTGGAGAGAGAATTAGAGTCCCAGAGAGAGACTCAAACCATTCCTTAGCCAGCAGCATGCCAGCAGCAACTACTTGACTAAATTGATAGATCCAACTTTTGCTACACTTTTGATGAACCTGTGAAGGGGATATCTATTTACTACTAGTACTTTTGGTCAGTCCATTAATGTGAAAGCTACTCTTGATGTAGAGGGTGAAGGAGATGATGCAAGTAAGATGGTTTATTGCATTAGAATAAATTCCAGAGATATTAACTCAATATTTGCTGGTAGGGAGATGTTCAAAGACTTGGAAAACTCATAACAACGGACTGCATAATTTGTTTTGATAGGCTGACTTTGTTTGCAATTTGCTACTTGGTAAACCAACTGCACATTTTTTCTGGTATAGAAAACATAAAGTATACGATTTAGTACAACTGAAATCAATCTTGTCTCAGGAACTCAATTGCTGTAACAGAGACAATGTTTTATATACCCTATAGTACACAGTTTTGGGTTGAGATATTTATTGTGATTCTTCCATGACTCATATCTTGACATCTAGATATTTTGGGACGTAGGGTGGTATTAAATCAGCAGGCATGCAAAGAATTTAAGTTGCACTTAGTGGAAAGTTGGTTAATTTTGTCCTTAAATGCTTTGACTTGCAAACAAATGTTAGAGTCAAACCAGAATCACCATAATAGTGATGAAGACCTTTAAGATACCTAATGCCATAATATCAGCAGTTGAATTTCTGATAGAGTTACAGATTTACATCATTCTAAATCTATAATCTGGTTGACATCTAAATGATTGTGTTGAATATGATAAAATAACAAGTGTTTCACTTAGTATTCTGAACAGGGATTAATTTGAAATATGCCATGGCCATTAATTTGCTGGGAAACAGAAAACTACATGAATACCTAAATAACTTGGAAAAAATGGAAATCTTTATACGTTTAAAAAAGAAGGGTAAGGGACAAAAATAGAGATTAATGAGAGGAAGGCAAAATATGATAGCACTGTCATAAATAATTGAAAGAGAAACCGTAACCCTCAAAGATCACCAGTGAATTAGTCCAAGGCCATAATTGACATCTAAGTTATTTCCATTCATATCTATACTGTTTTTGCACAAAATATGTAGGGACAAACTTGCTTTTTAGGAGATGGGAGTGTCTCTCATGCCTCTATATANNTATATATATATATTATATGCAGGATGTGGTAGCTATATCTATATATATGCCCATGTATATATAAAAACCCAGAAATCCATATATATATATATATATATATATATATTACTTTTATATAAGACTATTGATCCATACAGCCATGTCATCTATGTCTGTGTGTAGGCATATGTGTATATGATCTATCATTATATTTTCATTATATTTCGATAAGGAAATTTCCTGAGTTAATCTGAACCTTTACCTAGCAAAAACTGGATGCTAAGAGACTCAGATTAACATAGTGAATAGTTGGTTTTTTTCCTTGAATGGGCTAATTTTGAAATGCTTATTAAGACTTGTTTGAGATAATAGTTGTTTAAACTACGATGTTAGCTAACATAATGTGGATTAAGATACAAAACATGTTGAACAGCTTCAAGACCCATGATAATATGGATTAGGGTTGTAGTAGTAGTTTTTAGCTGTACATATAAATTGGTGGTTATTAATATGTTCATGCTATGGTCTAAGTTTATGCTGTTGTTGTATTGCAACAGGTCAATATATGAAGATTTTAAGGGCAGTGCTGATTTGGTTGTGGTAGCCAAGACCCCAAAGAACTGCTGGATCATTGAGATTTTCTTATTGCTTGTATGTACATGTACATGTTTTTGCGATCAGATTGTGGTATTGTTGGCGTGTTGAAATTCCAAGTATGGATTAAATGTGGGACTGCTAAACCAAGTTATAAACTCATATATTTGACGGATTAATTTCTATCTGAGGATTGTTATGGCATACTGCTTTAAGATGACATAAGTCTTCAAGTAAAATTAGGTTTTTTTCTATCATTGATATATTAATGCCCTCCATGCAATTTTCCCAAAATGATTATATATATATATAGGAAAAATAGCCTGAAAACAGCATCGCTTCATATAATTTTGAACAGATTACTCTCAAATGTCCCTATAATCATAGGGAATTTGAGAGTAAATTAGTACCATTGAAAATAGATTGAGGAAATTCAGTGGTCAATTCCAATACATTTCCTCAATCTGTTTTCAATGCTCCTCCCAATCTAGAAAACTAATTTCCCTAGATAATCATACTGATAACAAACAAATCGACGGTAAATACATCCCTATTGGGTCGAAATACTCAAATAAATAAAGGAAAAAACAATTGGCCTGCGATTTCACAAACTGCCAAAAATGGGTTATCGCATTTATACGTACCTACAGATTTCTGCAGCGGCTTGGAAACTGTAGCAAACTTGACTGGCGATTCCAAATCGCCGAGATGGATAATGGACTGTGCGACGAACAAGCTGGCTCAGGAGGATTGGTTGTTTGCGAAGAACACGCGCTCGCGGCTAGGTTTCATGATTTTGCGGCGATTTCGTCGATTGGGTGGATAGGCAGCTGCGGCAGTAAACTCGGGGTCAATATTGGCATGGAAATCTGTCGTAATTTGTGGACAATCTTCTGCAGTTTGGGTTCCGGCGAGAAATGGGTCAGGTGTCACGCTGAATTTGTGGCGTTTGTTCTACGATTGTAAAACTGTGGCTTTACATCTTTAACCTCACTTTTGACACTTTATGCGGTGCAAAAAAATGTCGCTGCAAAAAACGCATTATGTTGTAGTGTGCAGAATATCGAGCAATGCGTCTCGAGGGGCCACGCGTCAGTGCATATAATTTATCTGATATATCGTTCGGATTACTCACATATATTTATACAACTTACATATTAAATAAAGCATAAACATTCAACCGTTAACGGATCCAATCTAAATGATCACAAATTTCATAATTTAATTAAGTTTAAAGTAATTTAAATGGACAAGTTATAGTAAATGTTAGACAAATTGGTATTTTAAAAGTCTGAAACACTTTTTTTTAATCTTTCTTCTATAATGTTTCATCTTATTTTCTCTATATATTATAATTAAAAATCGAAGAACCTCGCGTCTAGGACAATACTCCACAATTAAATTATAAATTACAGCCTTAAAAACTAATAAATTATTAAGTCTAAAGACTAAAGACCTCACAATGAGCTGCCACTATCGTTAGCTCTATGTAATGAGACAGTAATACTGTATATTTTGATTTTAAAGGACCTTCATCCCTCCACTATGGACAATAGTTCTTGTTTCCTGCCGACTAAAACTCCAGAGTTGTTCATGGTGTACGTTAAACTTGTACTTAATAAAAACAATGGAAAGGATCGAAGGAACAAACGCCATATAATATATCTTAAAATATGTATTTATTCGTTTCCATACACATGATGCTTGACACTTTGGTGGGATCCATCTCATGTTGAAATAACCCATCTCTTATATATTGAAGACAACATATATTATTGACAGAATCAAATCCCACAAAATTAGCAATCTCTTGATATTAGAAAATTTTTCATTTAATTGTAATTATTTCCTTTTTAATAGTTACCATAGAAAGGCTAGGCATGTATCTATATATTTTAGACGTTCTTACACTGTAATATATACTTTCAAAAATATAGAGTTCAATTCTTAACATGGTATCTGCCAAACAACGTTCCTAAGCCTCCAACCTCAACGCCTTCCATGGCCACTTCGTCCAACCCCCCTCCTTCCCCTTATCTCCTTCACCCATCTGATTCTCCTAGTCTCATTCTAGTCTCTGGAATCCTTACTGGAGATAATTATCCCAAATGGCAAAAAGCCATGACCCATGCACTCAACGCCAAAAACAAACTCAGTTTTGTTGATGGTACCCTTTCCCCACCCTCCACAGATTCACTAAATTATACTCAATGGAATCAAACCAAGGACATGGTCCTGACCTGGCTTCTTAACTCCATCAGTCCCTCCATCGCAAACTCTCTTAAATTCCACATGACCCTCGTGAAGTATGCCTCGACGTTCAATCCCGTTTCTGCCATGGGAACAACGCGCGGGTCTATCACCATAAACAAGAGTTATCCTCCCTACATCAAAATAACACCTCCATCCATGAATACTACAACTAGATTAAACAACTCTGGGATGAACTTAGTCACCTCCAAAATTGCAGTGATCTCAAGGAATTTCAACAACAAGCGGAGGATGAACGAGTTTACCAATTTTTACTTGGCCTCAATGATTCATTCTCTCAACTGAGAACCCAAATTTTGGCACTGGAACCCCTTCCCTCCATCACCAAAATTTTTTCTATTCTGTTTCAGGAGGAACAACAGAGACTTCTTCAAATTTGAAATCCGCCATCCGAGCTCCACAGCTTCGCCACCCACTCTAGTGGCTCCCAAAAACCACCATTCAAATTTAGGAATGTGGCCAGAACTGCCACACATGTGACAGGTGCTGGTGCCGCATCGGGTACCCTTCAGGCTGTGAACCCCGCAAGAAGTCTCCTCCCTCCCTTCTCGCCAAATTACCACCTGGTCTGATGCCGATGGCTCACCAGGCCTCTTCCTCCACCACGAGCTCACCGGTACCTGGTCTCACTCCCTATCTCTACCAAAAACTCTTGGATTTGCTCAGCCCACCAAACCCTTCCATAAATTTCGTAGGTAACGTCTCTTATACTCTCTCTTCTACTCAAGGCCAAACATGGATCATCGATAGTGGAGCTAGCCACCACATGTGCCATGATCGGACCCTTTTCTCTCAACTCTCATCTCCTTCCCATGTGCTGATTGTATGCTTTGCCATGGGTGCTTTTCTTCCCATTAAAGGGATTGGCACAATTCATTTGGCTAAATCCTTCACTTTGTCTAATGTCTATTTTGTCCCCTCCTTTACTTTTAATTCACTTTATGTACCCCAACTCACCTCTAATAATACTTGTCTTGTCTTTTTTTCCTTTACTCATTGTTTTTTTCAGGACCCACAGTCGACGAAGCTGATTGGAGCGGGTGAGCTTTGCAATGGACTTTACGTTTATCGGCCTCAACCCGTCACAGCTCTTTCTACTCAAATTCTTGCTAATAAGATCCTATGGTACCAACGCCTAGGTCATCCTTCTCGTTTAAATATTCCCAATTTTTTCAATAATAATCCTTGTATCATTTTCTGATTGTGATATTTGTACTTGTTCGAAACATACTTGACTTCCTTTCCCTTCAAATGCTAATAAAAGTACTTCTGCTTTTAGTCGTATTTTTTGTGATATATGGGGTGGTTACCATACTTTTTCAATTTGCAGTGCTCATTATTTTATTACCATTGTTGATGATTTTTCTCGCTCCACTTGGATCTATCTCATGCGACATAAATCTGAAGCATATACTCATCTCATACATTTTTTTGCACTTATCTAGAATCAATTCAACACCATGATTAAAATTATAAGAACTGATAATGGACAAGAATTTATATCCCACAAATTTCAAAATTATCTTCCAGACCACGGGATCATTCATGAACGTACCTGCATTAAGACTCCCCAACAAAATGGTGTTGCGGAGTGCAAACACTAGCACCTTCTGAATGTCACTCATAGTCTCCGATTTCAAGCACATTTACCCTTAAAATTTTGGGGTAAATGTGTTCTCGCCGCCGCTTATCTTATTAACTGCACCCCGAGTCGTATTCTTCAAAATAAATCCCCTTTTGAACTTCTCTTCAATATCCTACCAAATTACGTTCATTTACGTGTATTTGGATGTCTTTGTTACGCTCAAACCCTCCATGCTTCCCACGATAAATTCTCACATCGTGCCTCAAAATGCGTCTTTCTTGGGTATCCCGGTCAAAATAAAGCTTATAAGCTTTACAACCTGGAAACTCAAGCTATTTTTTATTCTCGTGATGTTACTTTTCATGAACAAATATTCTCATTCCAAACTGCTTCTTCTCCTCCAGATCCATCACTACCCATTATTCCTCTCCCAGTTCCCAAACCCATAACTTCTCCTCCCCCTACTTCTATTCCCGACCCACCCCATCCCCACCTTCACCATCTCTCTCTCCATTCGTCCTAGATGCACCACCACTCAACTTGCATATCTTCAGGATTACGTTTGTCCGACCCTACATACGGAGTCCACTGCATCCTCATGAGCTGCATCAGCTTCAGGTACTGCTCATCATTTATCTGCTTTTCTTTCCTATTCTCGTTTTTAACTGCTCTCACCACATCTGTTGATCCTTCTTGTTACTCCACTGCCATCTGCCATCCTCATTGGTGCGAGGCCATGGCTGCTGAGATCCGAGCCTTAGAGGATAATGCCACTTAACATATATAAATGATGCATGCTAAACTAGAGACAGATATATGAGATAGGTTCCTCCACAAAAGAATTTCAATATACGGATATTACAAGGCTGCTTTGCTAGCGCCACATACGGGTTTTTGCACTCGTCTCAACGAGACGGCGGCAAGCATCTCTTCAATATCTTGGTCGCTCAACAAGGGAGAGATCTAGGAAACGGGATTCCAACGGCGGGAAATTTGTCATAATCAACGCCTGCAATTAGGCAAAAGCTAATTAATTATAAAATAAATATTAATAAAACTAATTTATAGGTAATGATGCATCAGAAGTAGTTTTAGTCCAAACATCAAAGACGAGATCTGAGCATGCATGCATGCATGTGAGGAGAGAGAGAGAGACAGAGAGAGAGTTAAATTACCACTAGGAACTACCCCGAGTTGTCTAGGAGAAACAATATGGTTGGCGAGGATGAGAAAAGCAAGGAAGCAAAATAAAATGCCAGTAGAAACTTTGAGAGCCATCTTGAGTTTAATGGGAGGCAGAGGAAATCCACACCAGCCTCCTCCTTTATATAGAACATTTCACCTACGACCAGAGGTACCTGGCTAGGATTTCAAAGTTGACAGGCTTGCAATTGGGCTTTCTTTTGTTTTAATTTTAAGTTTAATTTGAAACTAATTTGTATATCACTTGGTATTAATAATTGAAAAATTCTATTGACCATAGTTCCTGCATACCACACATCACACTTATTTTTATTTTTTGTTTCTTATCAAATATGTGGTATGTGGATATGAGTAGAAGAATTCAATTAGTTTATGTAACGTCCGTCCTTGTGGTGGGACTTTTTATAATGATTTTAGAAAGGACGACGGAAATTACCGTTCAATTTAAAACTTTTTGCATCCATACCCAAGGTGCAAGACTCTACGTTATAAAATAAAATGTGTTGTGAGAACAAAATAGGTTTATAGCGGAAAACATCAATTTTAACAATAAAAGGCCTCTCATACATTTAAATACTTATGCCTCGACTTCCGTACTCGTTCCTATGGGTCGTGTACGTCTTGACGCATACTTCTCATTCAGTCCCTGTGGCGGGAGGGGCATGCATAAAAACTAAAATGAGTCGATAACTAGTAAGCATTACTTCATACAGTTAAAATATAACAACATAGGTTTTCATTCATGCATTCAGCATACCATACATACATACTATATGTACATGCATGCGTGCGTTCGTTTGAAAACATCACTGGACAGAATTTTTTTTCTTTAAAATGGGTTTTCTCTTCGTAAAACGTGTCTCCCATCAGTGCCATCATTTCTTCAAGAGTGCAATGCATTCATGCGTTCATACATTCTTTCTTATCACTTTCATTGGCCAGTACACACTGTTACGCCCCATGTGTTGGGCAACGGTCTTCTTTTGGACCCGGATTCCGCCCGTGGCCATGGGTTGGGAGTCCCTTTTCAATCAGGGGGCAGCATTGGGTGCACGTCTAGTACTACTTGCCCGGCATTGCAATCTGCCCATTCATCGGTACCCTTTTCATTCATTCATGTGGCCATTACGTATTTTGGTACAGTAAATGTTCATTTCATTTCAGTCCTTTCTTATAGTTCAGTCCTTTTTATTCAACAGTTCGTTCATGGAAAAACGTCTTTTAAGAGCATGAGTTTCAACATCATCTTTTCATGGCATCCGTAAAACATCAGTTCATGGCATCATAAAACATCAGTTCATTGATTTTCTTAGAAAATACATACAATAGATACATCGATTAGTCATCCATTCACATGCGTACAATTAATATTTGGGTGTGTAAACAAGGGCTGCCAAGGAGGACCGTTACATACTTATACCTTTGAACACTTAGCATTTTCTTTTGTAAAACGTCTTTTGTATCTTTTCGTAAAGCATCTTAAAGGAAAAGCGCTTCGTTTTTCTTTTTTTAGTGTATTTTAGAAAACTCTAGAAGAGTATGAACGCAATACTTACCTAGACTCTATGATACTTTCATATCATGCAGTCCATACATGTGCGTGTCAGATGGCAACCTACATGCATACACATAACCTTAGCGTTATTCTCTATCTAATGCATAAGCAACTTAAACTAAAAATAGAGCTACACTTCACTTGGAACACTATCTTTCTATCTCATGCTCTTACATGCCATTTACTTATGCTAAAACCTTCGGGGTTCGTTTACGGCCACTACCTCTCCCAAACTCGATGTTCTACTTCGAGTGCTCATCCCCTAAGGTGAACCCACGATTCGGCTTAGGGTTAAGACACTAAGACCTTCATTTTATTCTTCTTACTGACCACATTCCAACGCATGATTCTGACCGACGGAATCACGCATCCTAATCCTAGACAATACACCCGTCACTATCTTCATGCAGCTTAGCTCACACTAAATCTTTATTCCCATTCATACACGCCACACGGCTCTAAGCCAACTCCGAGGCTTAAACATCGTGTAACTATGTTTAGGACAGATTACCCATTACATATGGTGAATCTGTCCGGCACATGTGTCTAACCAGATTACACACGTACCTTACCTCCTTATCACTTAAGACCAACATATAACACGTTGATCACTTGCTTGTGTAAACAAGCACCATACTCCGATACCAACCTTCTCTTAACCCGGCTAGCATGACTCTTCATGCTACCCGTCCCTTTTGACAATTTATCACAACACTTAACACGACAAAACTCCGTTCACAACTATGTCTTGCGTCACGTCATATAGCTCGAGACTACTCTCAAGCTACACCGTGACCTTGTCACATCACCTGACATCCCACTATGTCATTTTTATGCCAACTCCTAACTCATCATGAGTACGTTTCATCACGTACTCCTATCACATCGTGACATCTCGTCAAGATCCAGCTGCGCCATTCTTACCCTAACTCCTCACCTATCATAAGCACGACTGCTGGTAACCATGTCACTTCGTGACATTCCTGAGTCATGCTTCCACTACGCACTCCTACACTTGTTTTGCCACTTCACACATACTCCCAGCCATAAGTCAATTACGATTGACACTTGTCACTTCAGACAACAGGCCACATCACAACTACTTCAAGACAATGTTCCATTGTTCCCGACCCGACTCACCACGCTCTACGTCCATCAACCACACAACCATCCTTATCTCTGTGACACGCCACATGGTGTATCGCTGCATCTCAAGGAATACACTCCACGTATACTCCATTCACACACACTACAACCCATCACCACTACGGCATACCCGCCATATGGTGCATCGCTCCATCCTCCCTTCACACACATTACGCCATTCAGCGTACACTCTCTGTGTACTCTTCCCATTCCACATTATACCAAGAGGGTATATTTTATATATACACTCCTTATCCTACACTATGCCATGAGAGTACACACTCTCTTCCCAATCCACACGATGCCACGCCACCATTACAGCACAGTCCACAACACTACACAGCACAGTCCACAACACTGCACAGTCCACAACACTGCACTGCACAGTCCACAACACTGCACAGCATAATTCCCAACTACGCTCCACACTTCACTACACACCACATCAAAATACAGAGAACTCCACAATACTAACAGCACAATCCACAACCTAATCAACTAATCAACATCTAACATAAATAATGAGGGATATAGGGTTATACCATCGACGGGATAACCCGTGCGTTGTTCGTTGACCGTCACAGTTGATTATGTTGGAAGAGTCGTACGTGGCAGCTAACCCACATACAGTGGCCATCTTGGGCATTGGAGGTGGCTAGAGGTACAGGTCTAAGCGTAGGAGTGTCGAGTCGTGGTTTTGGAATGGTGGTCTTGTGGTGGTGCCGAGGTGGCAGGAGACATGGCTGCTCATGGAGGAGCTAAGGTCGTGGGTCTCAACATGAGAATTCAGAAGGAGGCTCGGCTAGTAATGGTTGGCCATAAAGGAGCTGAGGGAAGTGCGGTGGAACTTGTGATGACATTGGGGTGGCGCCACGATGGTCCACGACGGCGGATCTAGGCCGTGAAGTGGAGGAGAAGCCATGGGAGAGTGAGGGTGTGTGGGGAGGTTAGGGGCCTCGACTGGGCATGGGGAGGCTATGGGAAGGTCGCCGGTGAGAGAGAAAGCTAATGGTGGTGGTGTGGCGGCCTGGGTAGCCGCCCATGGTGGCGCAAGGTGATAACCCGTGCGTGAGGGAGGGAGAGAGCCCGTGCAGTTGAGAGAGGCTATGGGCCTCGGGTCAAGTCGAAGAGGAAGGGGGAGGGAAGGGGAAGTTCATGGTGGCACTTGGTGGCCTTGGGTGGCTGCGCACTACGGCGTACGGAAGAGAAATGGGTTCTTACCCATTTCAGCCAACTTACCGTGAAAGAGAGGGGAAGGGCTGCTGTGAGGGGTTGGGTTTGGTGGGGTTGTCGCCGGTGATGGTTGAAGGTGCGGTGGTGGCCGGCGGTGTTGCTGCGATGGCGGCATGGGGCTGGCCGAGCTGAGAAAGGGAATCGGGTGAGAGAGAGAGAAGCATATGTCGTACGCGTGAGGGAGAGGGAGGAGAGTGAAAGGGGAGGGAAAAGTGAGGGAGAAAGAGAGGGGGTCTAGGTATTTAATCCAGTCCCTTCATCTTGGGATCTTCAAAACGATCTAACGATAGGGAAT
Source organism: Juglans hindsii (assembly GCA_003123825.1). Classification (NCBI taxonomy): domain Eukaryota; kingdom Viridiplantae; phylum Streptophyta; class Magnoliopsida; order Fagales; family Juglandaceae; genus Juglans; species Juglans hindsii. Next base: position 96,820 of record QEOW01003345.1, on the reverse strand, counting down.
TAAAACACAGATTTGAAAATGTGTAAACATTAACTTAATTAAAAGCACTAAGAGAAATTAAGGTAGAACATTATTTAAACTAAACTTTAGTTTATAAAATAATATTCCTTCATCATTAATAAAATGATGAAGTCTTATTTAATATCTTTAAAGAATAAAATCATTTAATTTAATTAGAGTTTTAAACATAATTTTAAATCACATAATATTTTAAATAACTGGAATCATTTTAATAAATGATATTAAAATGATTTTCGACAATTATAATATTTTTGGAGCTCTCCAAAAATATTATAATTGTCTTATTTAAAATCAAGTTGAATTCAATAATACTAGAAATACTCCTTGTAAATATTTCCAGTACATTTAAAACACTAGGTGTGCCTTAGAAGTCACAAAATATCTTTGAAAACACGTCATCGGGGTTCAGTATGCATAACAAGGCTCACAATCGCTAGAGGGAAGGGTAGGTTGTTGCATAATTTCCGTTCTCGAAACTTAGTTACGTCAGAAAGAAAGAACGCACGTCAGAATGAAGGAGCGGGGTGTTACAATTTAATAAGAATAAAATCAAAATAAAAAATAAATAAATAAATACAAAATAAGTGTAGTGTGTAGTGTGGAGATGATGATGAGTAACAAACTCTTAATTATTTGGGTGACATTTCAATATAGGTTGAGTTATATCAATAATTCAAATGTTGATTCGCAACATCAGTACCATAACATTATGGAATGAAAGTGAAATACTAACTAATGTAGTATGTGGAATTTTCCTTTAACAAAAATATAACCTCAAACGCCAGTTCGCAAACCCAATTGCAAGTTTAACGTGGAATAGCTCCAATTGCTTATACAAAGAAGACTCTCCAGTTGCGTTATTAGCCAGCCACATAAACTTGGAGGGAAAAAGCTAGGCATCCCACTGGAGCTCCCTCCCTAATTTTTATTTTTTTTTAGTATTTTTTTTATTTAGTGATTAAGATAATATTTTTTAATAATATTATAAATTTTTTCTTTTTTAAAAAAATATTAAAAATATATATATAAAAAAAAATTTCAAACATACTAGCGGAACTCCCAGTGCTGTGGGTGTAGACCCACCCAAACAAGCAGTCATGCCCAACTGGTACTAACACGGAGCTATGACTGACTGATGAATCTTAATAATAATAAAGAGTAATGCTACTATACTAATCATGAATGGTATTTTTACCGTCTATATGCGTGTCCATCTACCCGAACCACGTGAACCAGGTAATTTTGAATAATAAATGGATGAAGACTCGGAAAGACCCACAAAATAGAAAAAAGAGTAAAAAATACGTTTATTTGGTAGGTACCCCACCGGCCGCGACATTGAAAAACAAGGCAGTACCATCCTCCCTTGATTTCGACTAATATCTTTAATTCCCCCTCAAGCAAAAAGCAAGAGCACTTGTCCATTAAAACCCCCACCTTCCACCGACCAAAATTTAAGCTACGAGAAAAGACTTTGCTGCTTACAGTTTTGGACTAACTAAATTCAATTGCTACTTTTTCATTGCTAACATCATAAATAAATTCGATATTTTAACCTCAAGTGGAGGGACATATTCATCACTCGTTCAATTAGACCCAATGCAGGGCTAGTATGGCCCACAAGCCAGAAGTTGCAAGCCTACTGACTAATATGAAAGCAGGAGGAACCTTGCATAAACAGGAAGTCCCTATTTGCATCAACTGAGGTTAACGTTTAGATATTGAATTGAGTTGAATTGAGTTTAGATAATAAAATATTATTAAAATATTATTTTTTAATATTATTATTATTTTAAAATTTGAAAAATTTAAATTATTTATTATATTTTGTGTTGGAATTTGAAAAAATTATAATAATGAGTTGAGATGATTTTAGTTACCAAACGAAACCGAGAGTGTTGACAAGAGATCCTGTCCTTGACAAGATTCGCCACATTAATTGCGGCACCTTGTCCCCCGAGGCGGGGATGTCTACCCTAGGCACAGAGGGAAGTATAAAAACCTGCAAAAAAGTATAATTAAGGGATTCACTCTCTACAACTCTCTATCTCTCTCACTCTAAAGCATACACTAACTTAGGTATCGGAAGTGCTTCCTAGCACTTTGGTCCCCTCAAGTTCTCTCGTCTCAGGTTACTAGTGGAGCACAACGAGGTGCGAAACATGTCCTTAAAAGATGGCACCGTCTGTGGGATCTCCAAGTAAACTAATGTGTCTTCCCTATGTCGGCCGTGACTCGTTCCCAGGCAACAATGATTCAGAAGATACCTATAACGAAGAAGAGGAAGTGTGCAGAAATGGAGGGACTAGGCCCCCTGCCAGATGCCAAGAAAGTTCGACAGAAATGAAGGAGTTTCAGCACCGAGGAGTACACAGTCATAGCGGGGGAGGTTGATTTAAGATTGCCGGAGTAACCTATTAGAGACTAGTAAATCAGATGTTCAAAGACCAAATCGAACGGAATATAGAAGTCTACGTGAATGACTTTCTAGTCAAAAGCATGGAGTCAGAGCAAAATATAGATTGAATGAAACATTCACCGTCCTGCGAAGATACAAGATGAAGCTTAACCCCATGAAATCTGCCTTTGGAATGGAGTCGAGCAAATTTCTGGACTTTATGGTGTCAAAACGCGGAATCGAGGCTAACCCTGTGAAGTTTGGAAGCTGGCAGGCTGAATCACGGTACTTAACAGGTTCATTTCCCAATTGACGGAAAAGTGCTTGCCATTCTTCCGGGTGCTGCGCAAGGTGAATGATTGGAATGAGTGAGATGAAGCGCTCACTCGACTCAAAGAATACCTCTTTAACGCCCCCTCTTGAGCCAGACCATGCAGGGAGAAACCCGATACTTTTATTTGTCTGTAACACTAGAGGCCGTCTCAACAACATTGGCACGAGATGAGAACGGGGCTTAAAGACCAGTCTATTACACAAGTTGCGCACTCAGAGGGGCAGAAAATAGGTACCTGCTTATGGAGCTGCTAGGGTTCGCTTTAATAGTAGCTACCTGCCACCTAAGACCCTATTTCCAAGCACAACCAATAAGAGTACTGACCGAAGCTCCCCTCAAGAAGGCACTACAACAACTCAACACGTCAGGGCGGTTGGTCAATTGGTCGATTGAGCTCAGTGAATTCGATCTCGACTATGTTCCTAGAACTTCCATCAAGGGACAAGCTTTGGTAGACTTTCTAGTAGAGATGAGTAGCCCCCTTGCGGCAGAACTCGATCAATTGGCCAATCACCCCTGGCAAGTCTATGTCAGTGGCTCATCCTGTTGTTCTGGTGGGGGAGTAGAGTATACATAGTGTTAGACTCTGATGAAGAAAGCTATTATTCAATAAGGCTTAAATTCAAAACTACCAACAACAAAGTCAAATATGAGGCACTACTTGCCGGCCTCGTCGTAGCAAGGATGCTTGGAGCAACGGAAGGGGTGGTGATGGTTGACTCTCAAGTGGTAGTAAACCAAGTCAAAGGAGAATATCTGGCGAAAGGTGAAAGCTCCTACTCTACCTAAGACGGGTATGGGAGGAGTGTGACTGTTTTAGAAACTTTGCCACCAAACAAATCCCTCAAAAAGACAATTGGAATGCAGAACAGTAAGCACAAAATGCTTCAGGAATGGACGGGACAACACTACCTTGGGCAATGGTCACCAAAGTGGTGAAATTCCCACCTTTGGTTTAGAAGTCTCGAAGGTAAGGACGGAAACACCTGAGTGGGCATGACTGATAACAAAGTTCCAAACCATCAAAGAACTACCGACTAGGAAAGAAGAGGCAAGGAAAGTAAGGAAAAAGGTGGTCAGGTACACCCTCCTAAATGGGCCCTTGTACAAGCAAGGTCTCTCCTCGCCCCTTTTATGATGCATATCACTAAAAGAAGCCCAATACATAATGGTGGAGATCCACGAAGGGGTGTGTGGAAACCACGTGGCCTAAAGAACCTCAGTGGGGAAGGTCCTGAGAGTGGGCTACTATTGGACTCACGCCCTCAGGCATGTGGAACAAGTCATCAAGAAATGAATGAAATATCAAGAATATGCGCCAATCCTACATAACCCACTAGAGAAGCTAATGTCTATCGCTTCAAGTGGCCTTTCGCATAATGGGGGTAGACATAGTGGGCCCCATAACCCCAGACAAACGAGGCATAAAATTCATCATAGTAACTATAGATTACTTCACGAAATGGGCGGAGGCAGAGCGCATGGTGACCAACATCTCTAAGTTCCTATGGAAGACTATTGTGTGCAGATTTGAAATCCCCCACACCATCATCTCGGACAATGGGTGGTAGTTTGACTCTGATCACTTTCGCATTTGGTGCGCTAAATTAGAGATCAAAGTCAAGTACTCCTCTCTCAAACACCCTCAAGCGAATGGGTAGGTCGAGGCGACTAACAAAACCCTTGTGGGAATATTAAAGAAGAAAATCATGAGTAAGAATAGAGCCTAGGTGGAAGAGTTGCCGGGAGTCCTATGGACCTACTGGACTACCAAAAAATCCCAACTAAGGAGGCCATGTTTGGGTTGACGTATGGAAGCAAGGCTCTGATCCTGGTAGAGATAGGGATACCAAGCTACAGGGTCCAACATTTTAATGAGAACACAAACGAAGAAGTCCTACACGAGAACCTGGACGTGGTGGAAGAGCTGAGAATTACAGCGGAGTTGAGGGCAGCGATTGTCAAGAGGAAAACAGAGCAATACTTCAACAAGAAAGTAAAGCTTGTAGAGCGTTTAAGGTAGGAGACCTAGTCTTTAAAAAAACCAGGGTAACCACTCAAAAAGAAGGGAAGCTTGGACCAAAATAGGAGGGACCGTAAGTAGTTATGGCTTGCCACAGACCTGGAGCTTACTGGCTGAAAGATGCCGACAGAAAGGCATTACAATGACCATAGAATGCAGAGCAGCTAAAGAAATATTTCGCTTAGAAGGCTCTCATGTAAGAACACCCTACGAACTTAATAAAAGTGTTTTATACGTCGTGACTCTTATTTGTGTTTCATTTCTTACTATCAAATCCTTGCTATGGTACAAACATCATGAACGCCACCTAGCGCGATCGAGCACATCTTCCACCGGTTACTTAGGTCGATGCTCTACGCTCGCACCTGGTGAACAACGGAAGGAACACCTCTCTTATGTGTCCCATCTCTCTTCGCCACCCAACACGGTTGAGTACTTTTCCCATCTTGTTACTTAAGCTGATGCTCCGCGCTCGCACCCGAAGAACAATGGAGGGAACACCTCTGTCAAGCGTCTCTCTCTCCTCACCACCTAGAGCGACCGAGCATATCTCCCGCTTGGTTACTTAAGCAGATGCTTTGTGCTCTTAGTTGGTGAACAATGGAGGGAACACCTCCCCTAATCTCGTTGCCACTTAGTGTTGTCGAGCACATCTCCAACCTGGTTACTTGAGTCAAATGCTTTGCAGTCGCACCCGGCCAACACAGGAGGAAACAATTCTCCGAAGTGTCCCATCTCTCGCCGACACCCAGGGTGGTTGAGCACAACTCCTGCTTGGTTACTTAAGCCTATGCTTTCCACTTTCACCCGCCAAACAAAGGTGGGAACACCTTTTCCCAGTGTCTCATCTCTCCTCGCCACCAAGTGTGGTCGAACACTTTTCCCACCTAGCTACTTAGGCTGATTCTTTGAGCTCTTATCTAGTGAACCAATGAGATAACAGCTCTCCTAAGTGTCCCATCTCTCCTCGCCACCCAGTGCAATCAAGCACATCTCCCACCTAGTTAATTAAGCTGATGGTCCGTGCTTGCACCTAGCGAACAAATGACCAAACACCTCTCCTAAGTGTCCCATCTCTCCTTGCCAGCTAGCGTGGTCAAGTACATCCCACGCCTGGTTACTTAAGCCAATGCTCTGCTATCAAACCTAGTGAACAACGAAGGGAACACCTCTCATAAGTGTCCTATCACTCTTTGCCACCAACGCGATCGAGCACATCTCCCACCTAGGTACTCAAGCCGATGCTTCGCACTTGCACTCGGTGAACAAAGGAGGGACCAACTCTCCTAATTGTACCATCTCTTTTTGCCACCCAGCGTAGTCAAACATTTTTCCCACCTAGTTACGTAAGATGATGCTTCACGCTCACACCCAATGAACAATAGTGGGAACATGTCTCTGAAGTGTCACATCTATCCTCACCACCCAACGCGGTCGGGCACATCTCTCCCCCGATTACTTAATTCGATGCTCCGTGCTCGTTGAATAAAGGAGAGAACAACTCTCTTAAGTGTCCCATACATATATAGCGGCCAATCGCCCGATCACTCAAATCGAAGAACACAACTCCCCGTAGGATGAGGGCCTGGTCAGGCAGGCGAATATATTAAAAAAAAAAAAAAAAAAGAAAGAGAAAAGGTAAATGTCCATACATGCAATGGATACTGACTTTGAGCTTTACAAATGATGATGATCAGAGAGATTGCATTTCAATTTAAGGGTCTACATAACAAAAGGGTATGTAAACTATTTTTAAAGTAATTTTTTTTTTAACTGAGAGCAGAGCTTACTAACTTGATGCTCTTAACTGTTCAACCACTTACTATATTGTTCATCTAATTAGAGCGACAATGTACATTGTTTTCTCAACACAAGCTTTTGTTCTGTATTTGGAATGATTGAAAACTTGATAACTATGTACAAGTGACTATAGTATTGTCTAAGAAAGACATAAGAAAAAGAAAAAATTTTATGAGCTTTTTCTCTAATGTAAGAGTATTTGCTATATTGGTTGCAAATATTAATAGTGATAATTTGCAAGAATATTTTCTTATCAGGAATAGTCGTTTGCAACAAAAATTTCATCATATTCGTTGGAAATAGAATAACTAATGCTAGGGTTGAGAAATTCAACAAAAACAAAATTTGCACATGCGGTATTTGCCATGATCAGCCAAAGATGAGAACTTGTTGCAATTGGTTATCTGCCACAAAAAATTTGATTAGTAGAAATGAAATCCTTGCAAAATGCAACATGTTGTAGTGACAACCATTTTAATAATGGAAATGATTTGTGCATGGGTAGTATACACAACCTTTGTTTCTATTAGGGCTCTTTGAATAATGGGTTTGAGATCTACATTGAATTTCAGACGTGATGCATCAAATTTACTAATAACAAGATATCAAGATCCATTTGGCACATAGTGATCATGATTGTGTGTTTCTTCATTCTTGCCAAGAAGAATCATGGTTGGGCCTTGGCCCTCAAGCCAAGGAAACCCATGGCTAGTGTCCCATGGAGACTCATGTTGTAACACATGGGTCCAACAACAATCCGTTTTCTAAAATTCTTATTTTTGGATTTATACGTATATGAAGAGCTCAGTTAATTTTGGAGTATTATATTTTTATATTGGTTGCCGGTCAAAATTGTATTTTGTAGATATAAAAATTCTTTATGGGCTTGCTATTTTAGTAAATTCCTTAAATATTTTTGGGTCGGATGGAAAATCATTTTATGGGCCGATAAAATTTATGAACAAGTATATTTTTTTAAAGATTGAGTCGAGGGCCAAAACTCGGGAAAAAGCCTATTTAGTTCCTTTTTTTTTACACTACCAGATGTGAGCCCAAATACTTAAAATGGGCCGAAAAGCCCAAACCGTGAGAACCATGCCAGACATCTCTTCATGCACAGTGGATAACCAAGACCAACAGCTTCTCCACGCCGTCCCAACACCACCGCAGTCTAGTTTTCATCCACTCGAAACAAGTGCAAACTCCTCCACTGCGCCCAGAAACTCAGCCCCTTCCTCCACGCCAACAACCGCCACACATCCAACCCCACACAGCAGCTCTGTTTTTGCTCCATCAAAACATAGCACTTCCATAGTAGACCATCCTTCCCAAGCTCGTGTCAGCCCTTTCTCCTCGTCAGAAATAGCCACACCACACTTCCGCAATTCAGTTGTACTATGCCCTGTACCACCGTATTGCACTGCCACCACCTCAAACCATCGCCCTTCCTCGCAGTAAGCCATTGTCATCTTCTTGTTTTCCCCTTCACTCTGTTTTCTTTCACCGTGTCTTTTCTCTCTCTCATCATTCTCTCACAGTCCATGAATAGAATAACATGGGCCATCAGCCTTGGGCTAGTTTATCTTCATTTACTTTAATGTTATCTGTTATTTGGACTACAATAGAGTTAGTGGGCCTTGGGCCTTAGTTTTATTTACTTATATGTTTTTTAGTGTGTTAGCCTGGGCCCATGTGGGGGGTCCTCTCCTTTATGTATGAGCTGAGGGCTCTAGGATTTGGCATTCATAAAGTTAATGAAAATCTCTATTTCTTTTTCTTATCTTCATCTTCCTTTCTTCAATGGAAGTGCTCCCCTTGAAGTGAGCGATTTCTTTGTATTTCTCTTTTAAGTAACCAAAGGTGTGTTATAAGTGGTATCCATAGCCAGGTTTTCCTTGGCATTGGCTTTATCAATGAGAATGGAAAACATCATCTCAGTCTTGCTAAATATCAAAGAGTTAATGGAAGACAATCTTCAATGCTTCGATGTTGTTCAACAACATCTGAAGGATTTGCGGGAGAGTCATAACAAAATGCACCAAGTATTTCAACATTCCCTTCACGATTTGCTAGCAACATTCAGGAAAGTTTCAACCAAATTCGAAGATCAAATCTGTGACATACAAGAGATAGATGCAGTTGCTGTTGAAGAAAAAGATGAAATCGAGCCCGCTCAGCTTATGCTTTCTTATGTTCCCAAAAATCTCGAACCATTTCTACCGTTCTCTGATCCTTACCTAAGAATCTCGTGTCCGTCTCTTCATCTCAAAAATTATTGTTTCTCTTCTTCCTTCATGTCGGTCGCCACTAGCAACAAAGACCCATTAATTGAAAGAGGCCAAACCACCATATGGGAGTTCAATCCCGGTGGTGTCAATGAAGTCCAAAAGACACCGAAATTCACTAACCTCTTGAGGCGGTGGGAACTGATGAAGACGATGCCGTACAAGGGCAAATAGATAACGGATCTGTCACAGGGATCGTCGGCGACGCAGATTCACAACTTTCAAAACTCCGTCGCCTCTCTCTCTCTCTCCTTTCTCTTGCGACGGCGAGAGGATGACCTCGCTCTCCTTTATAGCGATTTTCAGGTCCTTAATATATGAGGCATGTGGAAGGTTAGTGAACCCGATTTATGAGTCAGTTTGGTTGTTATGGTTGGGGAGTGGACAGCTCTGCCAATCTGCTGTGGAAGCCATGCTAAAGGGTGCGCTGATTACGGCTATTACCTCCAAAGCTGTGGCAAGCGACCATGGACCATCCCTCAAGGCTTATGAAATTCGTCTTGTGTTGAAGGTTGAGAATTCAGCCGTGTCCAAAGATCCCCACCGGGTCAAGACGAGGTGCCGTTTCAAGCGCTCCGTGATCAAGCCGAGGTCAAGCAAGGTTAGGCGTGATGCCGCTAATGACTCGTCTCCGGACGTGAAGCTCAAATGGGATGGTGGGTGTTGTACCTAGGAGTTGAACAAGTCAACAAGGCACGAGTCATCGTTGAGCCACCAGTCCATGAACGTGGTGAACGTGAACGTGGAGGGCGAGAGCAAAGAAACCGAGAACATTCGCCTGATGCTCCAGAACTTTACAATCCTTCAATCCGGCATTTTCGTTGAATTTACAGGTGCGCCCACCATACTTGCTATCCTATGGTTTAATCCGTTAACTTATGTCATGTGGTTTGGGTATGAGATAAAATTTTGGTGTTGGGATGAGCTTCCATCGCTCTATTTTACTGGCCGAGATGTTGTATTTGTGATTGTTGCCTACCATCGAGGCATAACATGGAAGATGATTAAATCATTGGTAGTTGAAGTTGACAAGAAACTGAGGGAGGCACTTACATCTAGAGATGATCTTGAGCCTAACTTGTTTGATGAAATGCCTCATAAATTATCTGATAGTCAAGCCATCGTCAAGTTTTCATCACTTCGGTATTGGAACGATAATTTAGTAAGTTGTCATGAAAAAATGATGGATGGGTTTTATGAGGTATATGGCATTACCACAAAGCTGGACACACAAGGGAAGATGCCTTTGTTGGGGGATCTTCTAGAAATATCCATTTCAAATAATTTTGACAGTATCAGGCCAGGTGTCACAGATTATGATCAAACAAATGCCACTGCAATTCTTGAATATTCAGGCAATTATAGTACTTCCTCATCAACACCAATTTTCCCTAGCAGAGATTACGTGTTCTATGGAACACCAATAAAGCGAGAGGAAGAAATCAGCAGCCATAAGAAGAAAGCTGTGGTCGAGTCCTCTGTTCACCTTCAAAACCTCCCTGTTTGGAAACAAGATGTTACATATGAAGAAGGGTGACGAAGATTTCGGGGAGCATTTACAAGAGGGTTTTCTACTGGTTATTACAATACTGTGGGGTCTGAAAAGGGGTGGGCTCCACAATCATTTGTATCATCCCGAGAGGATAGAGCTGAAGTCAAGCAGCAGAGCATTTTGAACTTTTTAAATGAAGACACAAATCTGAATTGGACAGTCAATCACTTAGGACATCTATGCAGTTCAATACATTTGGATTTACAGCTACAGAACCTGCTTGTAAACAAGCTGAAGAGGAACAACAATGTAGGCCCTCAGCTATTCCTAGGCCTATTCCTGACGAAATAATTCTTCCAATCACGGAGTCTATTGAGGTAAAATTGTTTCTGAAGATGGGATGGTGACATGGTCACTCAATTAAGGATTCCCATGCAAATTCACAATATGATGCTTGGAGAGAAGCTGGTAAAGCTTTCTTTGCCTTTTCTTCTGATGTTGCAAAATCACAGCTTGCCGAATTTGAGCCTATCAAGGGCAACATTGAAAGTTCTATGGAACAGCTCACTAATGATGATGTAGTTGTGTATATTCGGCAACTCTTCAAGGTCAAAACAAAGGTTGTGGGAAGTACAAGGAAAATACTCGTTTTTTTATCCGGGGGGGTGGGACATGTGTGGGCAAGGATACCGCACCTTGTGGACAAGGTGCTTCTATGGGGGATGGTTTGTCACAGTCCATGAATAGAATAACATGGGCCATGGGCCTTGGGCCAGTTTATCTTCATTTACTTTAATGCTATCTGTTATTTAGACTACAATAGAGTTAGTGGGCCTTGGGCATTAGTTTTATTTACTTGTATGTTTTTTAGTGTGTTAGCCTGGGCCCATGTGGGGGGTCCTCTCCTTTATGTATGAGCCGAGGGCTCTAGGGTTTGGCATTCAGAAAGTTAGTGAAAATCTATATTCCTTTTTCTTATCTTCATCTTCCTTTCTTCAATGGAGGTGCTCCCCTCGAAGTGAGTGATTTCTTTGTATTTCTCTTTTAAGTAACCAGAGGTGTGTTACACATTCTTTCTCTCTCAGTATGCCACCGTCGAGATAGCAGCCAGCCACTCCAGCTTCGCCGCGACCCCTTCCCTCACGGTGAGTCTCCGTTGCACGGCTCTGGGTCTCTCTTTTGCTAGTGAACAATTATAAACTAAAGTCTCTTTCGCATTTTTACATAAAGCTTCTTACGGGAGAAGACTTGTTTTAGTTTATGATATTATAATTTTACCCTCTAAGTTACAAGTGTTTTGAACTCATATTTCGGTAGGGGTTTATTTTACGATCACGATGGGCCTAATAAGCTTGAATGTAGAAAAATTATTGTTACTTTTAAGTATACTCTGACTCATTTTAAATTTGTATAAAAAGTGGTTTAATAGAAAATAATTATGGTTTATAATTATATTATTTAGTTTTAAATTTTTATACTTAGATCTTGGTAATAAATAAGTTAAAGCTTAAATAGTCAGAGATTTTTAAGTGAATATCGAGGAATTTGAGAATTTATAATATTTTAGGGTTTCGAGAAATTTAGATTTTTAGAAAAAGATGTTACTTAGCGTTTCAAGTTTTAGTATTGAAAAATGTGTAAATTTTAGATATTTATAGAAATTACGTGACAATCTTATAGTTGACGAGTAATTTTCATTCAGCTGTTGTGAAGAAATTTAGAAAGTTAATAAATCTAGTTAAGCGAAGTTTCTATGCTAGACTTTACAAGAAAGAAAATTAATTGAGATTGGTTTATGAAAATGTACATGATATGTTTTTTAAAATAAATTTAAAACAACCTCAGTTATTTGTTCGGCATTACTCATGAAATTTTGTATAAGAATAAAGTATTTTATGGTATGACTGGTTTAGACATGAGTTTATTTTTGGCATTTTGTTTATGAACTGTGCAAAAAGGAGCAAATATGACAAATAAATTATATTTTTGTGATCTGATTCTGTTATGTTCTAAAGATGTTCTATACTTTGATATAATATGATGTGATTTCTAAAACCTCTAGCATGACATTTTGTTTCTGTTTTGTTCTGACCTTACCACTGGTGTAAAACCGTGGCCTCTATTCGGATTTGTACCAACTTTTCTGTTTCTGGTACACCCACTTCGGAAGCCAAAGTGGTTTTTTGCATGGTCTTTCCTATGTGTACACTCGGGGCTTCGAGAAGAATAAGGAAAAGATTCAAATTTTGTTTATGTTCGGTTGGCAGTCGGGGTTTGCACAACCTTGCCACAGGGGTTAAACATGGAATTCTGTTCTGATGTAATGTTTCAATTATGCTATGTCAAAGGAATTTTTAATAAGAATATGTTTATGAAAGTTTTGCTCTGATATTTTGATAACATGTTCTAATTCTGCATTCTGAAAATAAAAATATTTTGTTCTGGATTCTAAACTATGTAAATACTCATGTTTACATACTAGTATATATTCTTTATTTACTGAGTTGTTGATAACTCACCTCTTATTTCCACAATATTTTTTAAATAATTTTAATGCCTTTGTTGGAAGTCAAGAGTAGGAAGTGTCAGCAAGGTTTTATGGTCATAAATGAATAAGTGCCAAAGGGTGCAAGTATTTGTTGGAGAATCTTATTTAGGAGATTTATTATTTTACGTTATTTTGGCATTTTGGAGTCATGGATATTTCTGAGTTTTTGTAGAGATTTTAATTTATTTTATTGAGGTAATTATTTGGTATCTTGGTGGAGGAACATAGATTTATGATTTTGAATAAATGAGTTTAATTTTCTGAGGAATTTGGAGTTTATAAATTTGTTATTGGAGATAATTTTATATTGTAACAGCTAACTCTCTGGACCTTCGGAATCGGGACATTACACATGTTTTTGCACTGGGTCTCGAGGAATTCTCTAGCCATAAAGGCTCATGGGAAACCCATGGTTTGAAAGGGAATGATACCAATGGAACTGTATTCTCAGTTTGAAAGGGAAGGATATTAATATTTTTCATTGGCATTAGTTTCTCTAAATTTGTTGTTAAGATTTAGCTAGAAATGTGATCTTGGCTAGTGGCTTGGATTCAACAACGGACGGGGTAGTACTGCGAGCACGTCATGGAAGTTTGTCTAATCTTCGAGTTGAAGAGATGATTGTTTGCGAAGAAAAAGCTGGTAAGAGATAATAATGGAGAAGACAATCATCGGATGTTATAATGTTGTAGAGTAAAAATGTGGCGAGACACTTTCAAATTTTCAATAGTTACCGAGTGGAGGATATTTTTCACCTTTTGGACTAAAAACTATCAAAACACTCCCGAACCAAACAATCCAGTCTTCTCAATCAATAAAGCATTCTTGCAAGTTTTTGATACCTTTTAAGCTCAACATCTTTTAATAAAGCAAGTTTAGATTTGAAACCATTAAGCATCATGAGAATCATAAAAGATCACTGTTAGGGACAAAATTGACTGAGTCCAATCCATTAAAAACCAATCACTAATAATAAGGGAAGAGATAAAACCAAAAGATAAGACAAGAAAAAGATAAGGCAAGGAACAGATAAACCAAAAGTAGTTGATTCAAACTCTTAAAAGGAAAAGGTTTCGTAAGGCAAGTTGGATTATATTACTCCAAGGAAGAAAATACAGCTCTATAAAAGGAGCATATCTCTACAAATAAAGAGGACTCGACACAAGATCTTTACACACAAACTCATTACACATAGTGACTCCACCAAACCCTAGATCTCTCTCAAGAGAGGCATCGTCTTCAACTTTCGAAACCCTAGATTTCTCCATGGTATTGAGCGATATATGAGGCCATGGGAGATTGTAAAATCATTTATCATGGTGGATTTTGCCAACAAACAACCTGTGGACGTATGATTTTATGCCAAACCACATAAATCTCTGTGTCTCTCTTTACTTCTTTTTATTTGGTTATTTACATTTATTTTAGAGACGAACGTGAAAAGTACTATATCGAAGCCCGAATCACCATCGTGGGCCAGGAATAATTCATTCCTCCCTTCCAGCCTGTTATGCGAATTTAGGCATCAACAATTGGTACCGTCAGTGGGATCGACTAATCTTCTACACCGGAATTGAGAGAAGGATATTCTCCGACTCTTGAGATTGTCTTTGAAAAACCAGAGGAAGCAGACCGTAAGTGCAGCATTCACTGTGCATGAGCAGCATACACTGCACATGTGCAGCACGCGCTGTGCATGGCAACATGCGCAACATGCACTGCACATGTGCCATGCACAGCGCACGTAAGGCACCTACAAGGTTGGACCTGCAGCCACCACCCCTATAGCGTCGGTGGGGTTTGACGCAATGGAGACGCCATGACGGCAAAGTTCTCCATTGGTCGCTAACAGCAGCAGTGCATGGTGCACGCCTAGCAAAATGCGGGCAGAGATCGACGAGTGGCTAGAGGCCCACACACTGGCATTCGTGAGCTGGCAAGGCCACCACCAGCCACTGCCCACACCACTGGCAATTTCTTTGTCCGTGGGGTGGTTTGTCAACGCCGGAAGTCAATCACTTCGGGCACAGAGCTGCGGGCAGATGTTGCACATTCCTTTACACTCCCTAAGGTCCAACCACTGACCACCACCTAGCTCGCTGGCATCATTTATCACCGGCGAGCTAGGTTCCCGACCTCAGTGGAGTTCATCACCGACTGTCCCTTAACGTTCTCACCAGTGCACACAAAGGGAAGACCAACTTGTGGGCTTCAGAAGACAGTCGATTTATTTTATACTAAAATCCTAATCTTAGAGTTTCTCTCTGTTTGCGATTTTTCTCAATCTCAATCTCTAGCTTCCGTTGTTTAATTAGCCATCAGAATAATCTCACATTCTGTCCCAGCGTCACTAGCTACAAAGGTCCAGTTGCGACCACCGTCTAGCTTATCGGAGTCTTCTATCCTGGCCTCGTGTTCCTCTACCACGGAACCCCCGCTATAGAGCTTCTCACCACCAGTACGCCCCACTAAAGTTTCTCGCCACCAGTACTCACCACTAAAGTTCCTCGCCATGCTAACTTCAGTCCATGGTTTGCTCGCCTATAGGGTACTTCTTGCCAATTACTGACCACACGAAGTGTTGCTCACCAATTACTCACCACACAGAGTGTTCCACTCCAACTGCTCACCACACGAAGTGTTACTAGCCAGTTACTCACCACACAGAGTGTTCTGGAGAAGACAATCATTGAACGTTATAATGTTGTAGAGTAAAAATGTGGCGAGACACTTTCAATAGTTACCGAGTTGGGGATAGAAAACTAACATCATTTTATAAAAATGTCCTTATTTTATAATATATATTGTAAAATATATTATGAAATATGTTGTGTAGATATAATTACTGACTGCTATTTTGATCGATAGTGAAAACACTCTTTCCATCCATCTAGAAGTGTACGTTTAAGCTAGCACATTGCGGCGTGCATTTGCCGCGTGCGTACGTCGCCCTGCAAATATTAATTATTTAGACAAATACGTCAGTGATTGGTCGTGTGATCATCAAGCTTCTCGTCCAACATTAGTACCATCATATTAATTTATTAATGCTGCAGCAAATTAACAATAGCGATCAATCCCGTAGCTTGCGCGCGGTAAATGCATGCATGTGCATATCTCTTATATATAAAGAAAGAGTTTATCTTAAAGTAGGATGAGGTGATTTCGAGCATTTTTCACCACCCAATGAAAGAGCGTCACCTCATAAAATTTTTGAAACTTACGGTGGATTCATTCACATGTTATTTCTCTTTATTTTCCTAAGTCCATTCCCCCTCTCTCTCTCCCTCCCACTTCAGGCTTCTTCCACCACATTCCTCTCTCTCTCGCTCTCTTCCTCACCGTCAATCTCCCTCTCAAGCCCAATTTCTCAAAGTATTAACAAGAGGACTAGTTTTACACATCAAAACTTGCAGGAGATCATGAACCCCCGAGTATTCACATGAACCCCCTGGCGTATTCACAAGTTTTTAGAAATGAGAAAAACTGTAACTTTCTGCCAAAAACATCCCGCATTTGGCTGTCATATATCCTTCAAAAATTTTATATGATACTAAAATAAATTGTATTTGGAAGATCAAGTGCTCTCACATTTAACAAAGGAACTTACATACGGGATCTCAAGAGATAGATCTCAAATCTGTACTGATTGGGGT
>QEOW01003345.1:0-79516 GCA_003123825.1 Juglans hindsii | reverse complement strand
GATTTTATCCTTCACCATCTATATATTTTACGTTCGTACTGTGTCTCTGATTTTACCGAGTGAATTTTGCCCAATTAATTTTGTTATTATCCTGTTTTAAATATGTTTACATTTCTTTTTCATTTTGATCTCTATTCTCGTACGTTCTGGATTTCACTTTTTTGGCAGTTGTCGTACACTATTTTTTCTGATTTTATCCTACACCATCTATATATTTTAAATTCGTAGTTTCTGATTTTGCCGAGTGAATTTTGCCCAATTATTTTCGTTATTATCCTGTTTTAAATATGTTTACGTTTCTTTTCCATTTTAATTTCTACTCTCGTATGTTCTGGATTTCACTTTTTTGCCGCACACTATTTTTTGTCGATTTATTTTTGTTGTTATCCTGTTTTGCCGATTTACTTCTTCAAGTTTCCCACCGCTTTCCAAGCTGTTATCAAATTCAATTTTTTAATTTTTTTCCACCGCTTGCGGTTTACTATAAAAGCAGTTGTCACCGTCACATTTTCTACTCTTCTCGTTGCTCTAAATTACCAAAATCTACTTCTTGCTTCTGGATTTACAATTTGCTGTCAGAGTTTGTTGCTTGCCTTTCGGATTTCAAATTAAATCCGGTATGCTCTTCGTTTGGTTTTATGTTTTATTAATTATGAATTTTTTTTTTTGCTTTCATAAAATGGTAAATAGTTATGGATGTGAAAAAATATTTATGTCTTTCATGATTATGGAAAGGATTAATTACAGTTTAGCAAAATTATATTGTAGACTCATAAGATCAGGACAGAATTACTTTCATATTCATAACATGCATATACATAACATAAAACAGATATACGTAAGAGAGATATAAATAACATGTCATCAATTTTCGGGTTGAATATTCTACACTTTTTTTTTTAAGTATTTCCAAACTAAACACTTCAAATTCCAAAAGTTTTAAGCCAAAACTCATAACATAAATTATATTGTAGACACATAACATCGTCACAGAATTAGCTCTACATTTTCCAAAAGTTTAAGCCAAAACTCATAACATGATTTCTAATGTAGACACATAACATCATGACAGTTAGTTTTACATTGATAACATGCATATACATAACATAAAAGACATATATGTAAAACACATATAAATAACATGTCGAGAATTTTTTGGTTGAATATCTTGCACTTTCTTTTTAAGTATTTCCAGACTTAATACTTAAAAATCTAAAGATTTAAGCCAAAACTCATAACATGTAATAGGTATGTTAAATATGTATCAAACATAAAAATTTCCAAGCATTAAAAACGTTGGCATACGTAGATGCAGATCTTTACAAAACAGAACAAAAAAATCAAAACTTTAACAAGCACAACAGAAAATATAGAAAAAATAAACAAGATAAAGATCAAACAGAAAAAAGTAAAATAAAATAAAGACTAATTAGGAGAAAAAAAAATTACAATGAAATCTGAAGACAATATCTTGAAAGATTCGAACATCTGTTGAGATTTATGGAAAGAAAAAAGCGCCAGAAAAAGAGAGAAACAAAACAAAGAAATAATAGAGAAGAGCGGAATCATCCTGAAATAAAAATTTAGATAAAATCAAAACAAAAAAATCAAAACTTTTACAAGCATAACAGAAAATATAGAAAAAATATACAAAATAAAGGTCAAACAGAAAAAAATAAAATGAAAAAATAAAAAAATAAGGAAGAACAGAATGAGCTCACTCAGATCTGAACACGAAAACAAAAAACAAAACAAACCCGCTCAGATCTATTTTAGATCTATAAAGATAAACCCAAAAAAATAGACCATTCATATCTGAACAGGAGCTTTTCAAATATGTGAAAATCTGTTCAGATCTATAGAGAAAAAAAATGGAGAAACGGAAAAGCCAAAAAAATAAAACCATTTGCAGGAAAAAAAAAAAAACCTACAGACCATGTCGCGATGAAGTTCCTTTTCTCGCTTGCAGCCTCGCCTTTTGATGGAAATCCAGAATAGGCCCTTGGATATATTGTACTGACATGCAAAGAAAGAAAAAAATAAAAAATAAAAAATCAAGATCAGATCCATAGACGGGAGAAAGTTAAAATTTTTTAGGCATATCTTGTTCTTTTGTTGAGAAGAAGATAAGAAAATAAAAGAAAGTGTAGACGGAAAGAAACTGAGAAGAAGAAAGGTGAGAAAAAGAAAGAGAACGAGAGAGAGGAGAAGAAGTATCTGGAGAGCGGCGGAAATGAAAACGCAAAACTGATAAGGATGTATTTATACGTCTGCTCGTAGACTTAGGGTTTCCTCTTTGTAAAAACGACGCCGTTCTAAGTCTGGGATGGGTGTTATGGAGTGTGCTGAAAACGGCGCCGTTTTGGGTCACTTGGGGTGCTGATTCGGCTGGGCTTGTGGGCTGATTTTCTTCCTCTTTTTTCTTTTGGGCCTTTAATTGAACAAAAAAATAAAAACTAATAAAATTAATATTATTAATAAAATTATCCATATAAATTTTACTAATATAATTATAAAACTTCATGATATAAAAATATATAGTCTATTATAATTTTTTTTTTTACAGGTTTTTTTGTTCTTGTTCTTCATTTATTGTTCTTTATTATTGTTATATTATAATTATAAACATTATACAAATCATGTCTATGATATGTATTGTAAATAAGAAAATAAGTTTTAAAAACATAAACATAAATATGTATTCCATTTATAGTAAAGATTTATATGTTGTGATTATCAATATTTTATACATAACAAATGTTAATTTTTTATGATAAAAAATAAAAACTTAAAATATAAATGAAACTCTATTCTCTAATATTTAAAATTAAGAAATTATATAAATCTAGGTTATTGTTTTGTTGTTTTTTGTGGATTGATGAGTAATCAATTTTTCATATGTTTTCATGTGTTAAATAAATATATGATTAAATTATTTAAAACTTATTTAACAACTATTGTTATACGAATAAAAATTATAGAAAATATATATATATATATATATATATATATATATATATATAGAAACAAAAGAAAAAAAATTTAGGATATTACACATTTTTTATTTGTGATCTCACAAATTTTATTGCTGTTATGTAGTTATTTTTTTTCCTGACAGTTAGTTAGTCACTTATTATAATTGAATTTAAATAAAAAATATTAACAAATTATATTTTAATATGTTAGCGTAACTTTATGTCTAAAAAATAATATTAACATCTCAGAATTCAACTTAGGATTCAGATTAACTACTTGATAACCATAACATAGAAATTTTAAGTATAAATAGATAGATTTATGTCTATATTTTTAAAATTTTTTTATTGTTTACAATAAATATTATACACATGATTTGCATGATATTTATAACTATAATACAAAAACCTACAATAACCAGGTCACAACTTTGAGAAGTATACGGCCGACTTTTATGATTGTCGAACATCCCAACCTAGCTATCAGAGCAGCTGAATGAGTTTTGTTCCTATTTTTCGTCATGCCTATTCATACCAAAGTTCAACAGATTGACTGAATAAATAGTTATATAACCATATCATACACTTCAAAATACGCTTCACATCTAAAATATATATGGTTATTCATTCAACCAACATGTCGAACTATAATGTGAATAGGCACGGCAAAGATCAAGAACAAAATCCATTTAGTTACTTTGATAACTAGGTTGGGATGCTCGATGATTATAAAAGTCGGCCGCATACTTTTCAAAGTTGTGACTTAGTTCTTGTAAGTTATTGTATTATAGTTATAAACATTATGCAGATCCTGTATATAATATTTATTGTAAACAAAAAAAAATTCCTAAAAATATAAACATAAATCTGTCTATTTATAATTGCAAAAAAAAATAGAAGAAAAAGAAAAAAAAGTAGTTTAAAAATAAGATGATTGTAAGCTCACCCAATCCCTCTATCTTCCAATCTTACAAATTTGTCTTATTATATAGTTGTTTATGTTTGTGACGGTTACATAATCACTTGTTATAATTGAATTTAAATAAAAAAAATATTAATAGATTATATTCTAATATATTAGTGCAGTTTTATTTAACAAAGTACAATGTATTATTAAAATAATTATGTGATTTTATATAATATATTTCTTTATAACAGGCACTTTGATCTTGTCACTTTATGCTTGTCTTGCTGTTCGTTGTTTGGCTCTATTTCCACTGACCTTTTATTTGCCCCTATCTCCAGGTATGTATTAATATTGTTTATACAAATAAATGTTATTTTTATATTTTATAATATTTAATGCATTTATTTCTACAGAGAATATTGTACTATTTATTTTTTCGAATCTTCTTTATGTGCTTTTTATATTTACATGTTTGACAAATTGTTATTGCTTTCTTATTAGTTCGTAACATTGCTGTGATATTCCTATCTTGTCATAAAAATGCCAACTGGTAGGTTAATCTTATTTAAAAAAATTCAATTTGTATTAAGACTTTTTTAATTAATTTGTATCTAACATTCTTTAAAATTATATTATGAAGAATATGAAGAACATGTTCCAAAAAAATCTTGGTACGGTACTCAATCAGAGGAGAAGAAAGAAGAAATACGTCGAAAGAATAGACAAATGTATGCTGAACTGAAAGAAAATCAAAATAAGAGAAATCAAATAGAAACAATATCCCATTATAATTTATCTTATACTCCAAGGGATGATGAAATTGTTTCTATAAGAGAAATTGGATCTTCTTCAAACACTCACTGTTTTGATGATACTATGAATACAAATAGATCTGGTCTGGAAAGGCTAAGGACTTCTATTTCTAACAGTATTGTCAGTGTTCCAACAAGGAATACTTGTTTTAGACAAGTATTGAAAACCATATTTTTGGAGCCAAATCATCTACCATCAGTTATTTCATGTCAATATTGTGGAGCAAGAAGATTTTATCATGAGCCAAATGGCTTCTGTTGTGCTGACGGGACAATAGCGTTGACTTGTAATCAAACTTCAGACGAGCTTTATCAATTGTTTACTTCTGATTCGACTGAGTCCGAAAATTTCCGTACATATGCACGTACATACAATAATAAATTTGCTTTCACGTCTTTTGGAGTTAAATTTGATACAGACTTATGTAAAGGAACAGAGGAATTTACACATTTAGAGTTCAAGGACAAATATATCACTACATTAACAATTTAATCCCTGAAGATGTACATCCTTCATATTTACAATTGTATTTCTATGACACTGAACATGAGCTAAACAACCGTATAGACAATGCAGAAAGATTGGATGCTTCTATCATTGCTAAGTTGATGACTATACTTAATGTTAATCCATACTGTCACTTCTTCCGAATGCTCAACAACATTCCAAATCTTGAAAACCATACAATTCGTATAAGATCAAATGTTGATTTAGATCAGCGTGTTTATAATGCTCCCTCAGTATCACAAGTTGCAGCTATATGGATAGAAACTGACACATCTACTGAACAAAAAGGCAGAGATATTATTGTCTTCAACCAAACAGGTGGTAGTCATATTGTTCAATATTATTTTGGTTGTTATGATCCGTTACAATATCCACTACTGTTTCCTTTCGGTGATTCGGGTTGGCATCAAGGAATCAAGAAAATCGAAAGAGGAACGATATCATTAAACACCCAAACATTAGAATCCCATCATATTGAACATTCAAATGGCGCAGAAGAATTTCTTCGAATTGAACAAATAGTCATGGAAAAAAGGAAGAAATTGCCTACAGTTTCTTGTCGAGAATACTATTGTTTTAGACTACAAATGAGAGATACATATAGATCAATTTTATTATTATCTGGTCGTTTGTTACAACAATTTGTTGTTGACATGTACATTAAGATAGAAACATCAAGATTAGATTATTTTCGTTCAAAACAATATGAAATTAGATCAGATGTATATCAAGGCATTGTAGATAGTATTTCGATTGGAGAAACTAATGCTTCCAAAATTGGAAAACGCATTATCTTACCTTCATCTTTTATTGGAGGTCCAAGAGATATGCGTAAAAGATATATGGAAGCAATGGCTTTAGTTCAACATTTCGGCAAACCTGACATTTTCTTAACTATGACATGCAATCCAAATTGGAATGAAATTTTAGAACAACTAAATCCACATGAAGATGTTCAAAATCGTCCTGATTTAATCGCAAGAATCTTTAGAGCAAAATTAGAAGACTTAAAAATTGATTTGTTCAAACAACAAATTTTTGGCAAAATTGCAGCCTATGTTTACACTATTGAACATCAAAAAAGAGGTTTACCACATGTTCATTTCCTAATTATACTTAAGAGAGATTGGAAAATTTATACCCCTGAAACTTTTGATGAAATTGTTTCAGCAGAAATACCTGATAGAACAAGTAATTTACACTTTTATAAGACTGTAGTTAAACATATGATGCATGGTCCTTGTGGAATATTGAATCCAACCAATGTATGTATGAAAAAAAATGGCATTTGTAAAAATCAATATCCTAAAGAATTTGCACATACAACAACTGTTGGAACAGGTTGTTTTCCATTGTATAGGCGTCGTAACAACGGAATCACTGCTAAAATTAGAGGACAAAATTTAGACAATCGATGGGTCGTTCCGTACAATCCATACCTTCTTTCCAAATACAACTGTCATATTAACGTTGAGATTTGTTCTACAATTAAAGCTGTTAAATATTTATATAAATATATCTATAAAGGACATGATCGCATTGCTTTCAATATTATGAATGAAGAAAATAATGAACAAATTGATGAAATTAAACAATTTCAAACAGGTAGATGGATTACTCCACCGGAAGCAATGTGGAGGATATATGGTTTCACACTTAATGAAATGTATCCATCCGTTTATAGTTTGCATTTACATCTTGAGAATCAACATTTAGTATCTTTTCGTGCACATCAAAATCTAAACACTGTCTTAAACTCAGGTCTATCGAATAGATCAATGTTAACACAATTTTTTTATAGAAATCAAATCGACAAAAATGCACGAAATTTGTTATATAGAGAATTTCTAGAAAAATTTGTTTGGAATCCAGAATATAAAATATGGACTCCAAGAAAGAAGAAAACTGTTATAGGTCGAATTATTACAGCTAATCCATTTGAAGGCGAAAGATATTATTTACGAATACTATTAAATCATATAAGAGGACCAACATTGTTTGAAAAACTAAGAACAGTTAATAACATTGTCCTACCAACATATCGCGAAGCAGCTACTTCACATGGTTTGTTAGATAAAGATAGCAGTCTAGAAGATTGTTTGGAAGAAGCCTGTCTATATCAAATACCAAATAGTTTAAGACGTCTTTTCTCAACAATTTTAGCATATTGCAATCCTACAAATCCAAAACAACTCTGGGAACGATTTGAAAAAGAAATGTCTACAGATTTTCTTGCAACAAACATACCATTAAAAAATGTTAGAAGAATGGTTTTGTAAAATATTGCTTCCACACTTGAATCTATGGGAAAAAATATAAATATGTATCATTTTGCTCCTGTTGATACATTTTACAATGTCGAAGAATTTATCAATAGAGAAATTGATGACGAGCGAACTGTCACAATTCCAACAGAAGACTTACTTGCATCAAATTCCTTAAATTCCGAACAAAAGAACGCTTATGATTTGATACTACAAACCATATTGTCAAATGAATCTACTGCATTTTTCATTGACGGTCCTGCTGGTACTAGTAAAACTTTTTTGTACAAAGCACTTCTAGCTACAATCAGATCAAAAAATATGATAGCACTTGCAACTGCATCGTCGGGTGTTGCTGCATCAATCTTACCTGGGGGACGAACATTACACTCAAGATTTAAGATTCCATTAAATGCAGATAAAGATAGCACTTGTAATGTCATTAAACAAGGAAGTCTTGCTAAATTGTTACGTCTTGCAAAGTTTATTATATGGGATGAAGCACCTATGTCTACAAAATATTCCATAGAAGCATTGGACAAAATGTTACGAGACAAATGATATAGATCTCCCTTTTGGTGGCAAAGTTATTGTTTTTGGTGGAGACTTTCGGCAGGTATTACCTGTAATTCGTAAGAGTACAAAAGAACAACAAATTGATGCAAGTTTGGTTTCTTCTTACATATGGTCTATCTTGAAAAAAATCAAATTAACAGAAAATATGAGAGCTAGATTAGATCCTAATTTCTCACAATATCTAATCGAAGTTGGCAATGGCAATGCTCCAATAACAATCGATGAAAATATCAAGATTCAAGAACAAATGATTATCCGTTATAACAACGAGGTTGAATCTCTAAATTCTTTGTTAGACACTGTTTATGGAAATATGTCAAACTATTCAAACAATTTAACAAAGATGGCAAATCGGGCTGTACTAACTCCAAAAAATCGATCAGTCGACGAAATAAATGCTAGTCTCATTGACAGATTCCCTGGCGATATAGTACGTTATTATAGTTTTGATGAGACAGTTGATGTATCTGAACAGGGAATTATGGAAGATTTTTTAAATACATTAACACCGAACGGATTACCACCGCATGAATTGTTACTTAAGAAAAATTGTCCTATTATGTTACTTAGAAATATTAATCCTTCAGAAGGTTTATGTAATGGAACACGGTTGACATGTTGTAATTTTAGTCGTAATATGATTGATGCACAGATTTCATCTGGCCACTACAGTGGTAAAAGAGTTTTTATACCTAGAATTCTATTTTTACCAGAAACAAATGAAGCTAATGGCTTCCCATTTAAAAGAACACAATTTCCTATTAGATTGAGTTTTGCAATGACAATAAATAAATCACAAGGACAAACATTAAATTATGTTGGCATATATTTACCTGAGCCTGTTTTCTCACATGGCCAATTGTATGTTGCACTATCGAGAGCTAGAACTTCTGATTCAGTAAAATTGCTTATAAGACCAACATCAAGTACTGTTTGTGAAATAAATTATACAAAAAATATTGTATATAGAAATTTCTTGAAATTAACAAATTCATTGTGACATAATGTAAGTGTTTAGATCCTTTTAACGTCATTATTATTTATAAACTTGCTCATTTGTTTTATTAATATTATAGATTTTATGTTATGTATTAACATTTCTTAATTTTCTCAGTTTTATTTGCAGTAAACATGCGGACCATCTATAAATCTGTTAAAGATATCACTCAAAATACCAGAAACTGGAAAATAAAAATGATTGTTGCTGAGAAGTCACCAAAACGTGCAGCTCAAAATTCTCCTACAAAATATCAAAATTTGGTACTCATGGATGTTGAGGTATGAAAAAAGTCCATTTCATTACTTATCGTTGTTTTATTTGTGATTTAGAATTAAACAAATAAATATCATTTTTATATTTTTATAGAGAAATCGTGTACAAGCAGTCATTTTTGGAAAAGACATTGACTTACGTGATAACACGCTGAATGTATACCAATCCTACTACATTGCTAATGCCTTCGTCAAACCATTAGATGCAAGACATAGAAGGGAGGCATATGAGCTTCAGTGGATAATTAATTCTCGAACCATTGTCGAAAATATTGAATACGACGAATCATCGCTTAAACCACTAGATTATAATATTGTTCCTTTAAATCAACTTGATATGTACAAGGATACAGATGCCGAAGTAGGTACGTATTATATAAATATATCAATATCTTTATATGTTTCTCTTATTACAAAATAATAATAATGAGAAGTTTATAAATTAGATATTCTGGCAATAGCAATTAACACAAATGCACCAAGAGAGGTTAACACAAGCCATGGAAAATCATTGGTACAAGACATATATGTGATCGATTCAAGGTATGAATATATACATTTTTATATTGATAAAATTTTTACTTTAATATCTTATAATATTCTTATTATTATGAATCTAACATTGTTTTTATTTTTTGTAGTTTAAAGGTTCTACGTTTGGCAATGTGGAACAAATTTGTTCATGATGAATGCCCTGAAATTTGTAATGTTATTATGCAAAAGCCAATTATTCTTGGGACAAAAATCAGAGTCTCTTCGTATAATGGTATTTTTTTCTTAATATCAACATTCTTATTAATTATTTATCTTACATTTATATATTTATTTATACATGTCTATAATGTAGGCTTATCATTATCATCGACCTACAAGTGTTTTCACTATTCAACCCTTTCTTGCATCTGCCATTTCATTACGTACATGGTAAATTATATGCTTAACTTGATTTATTATATTTAATATATATTTCTTCTTATTTAAATGTTTGACTTTATCTATTAATTCAAATGTTCAGGGCAACAGAAAACAATTCGTTACTTGAAGAAATAATTGCCAAAAATTTGAATAGAACAGGCGCGTCAACTTCAGGCGGTTCTACCAATCCATTAATAAAAATATCAGAAATTGCCGAACCCTTAAAGTCTATACCAGCAATGACGGTATATTTTTTTGCTTAAAATCATATCTTATTTGTTATAAAAAATTATCTTTTTCACTTCTTTAGATTTCTTATGTTTTTTTGAAATTTGGAGATTGGTTGGGATGAAATAGAGATGTACGATGCGAAGTTTTGATTTGTGTGTTGTGAATTTCAAACAGTACATGTTTCTAAATTGTGTATTGTGGATTTGAAAAAATATGGAGATTGGAGGTTGGTTGGGATGAAATGGAGATGGATGATGGAAATTTCTCATTTGTGTCTTATGGATTTGAAAAAATATGGATATTGAAGGTTAGTTGGGATGAAATTGAGATGGAAGATGGAAATTTCTCAATTGTGTCTTATGGATTTGAAACAATGCATGTTTCTATATTAGATATTATAGATTTGAAAAAAATATGGAGATTAGAGGTTGGTCGGAATAAAATATGGAGATTGGAGGTTGTTTCTTATGATTCAATTAATATGATTTGTGTGTTGTGAATTTCAAACAGTACATGTTTCTAAACTGTGTATTGTGAATTTGAAAAAATATGAAGATTGGAGGTTGGTTGGGATGAAATGGAGATGGAAGATGGAAATTTCTCAATTGTGTCCTATAGATTTGAAAAAATATCGAGATTGGAGGTTGGTTGGGATGAAATAGAGATGGAGGATCGAAATTTCTCAATTGTATCTTATGGATTTGAAACAATGCATGTTTCTATATTAGATACTGTGGGTTTGAAAAAAATCTGGAGATTGGAGGTTGGTCGGGATAAAATGGAGATGGAGGATAAGAATTTCTGAATTGTGTGTTGTAAATTTCAAACAATGCATCTTTCTAAATTAACTATTATGAATTTGGAATATAAAAATTAAAAATTATTTAGAATGAAGTAGAGATAAAGGATAAAAACTTCTTAAATATATGTTGTCAATTTGAAAAAATGCATGTGGTTAAATTTAAAATATTAATTGTTTCTTATGATTCAATTAATATAATAATACTAAACTTTTATTCATATATTTAATACATACATGATCGAAGTCAGGTTGATGATGTGTGATTTACATTTGTAATTTTTGTGTTGTCAATTTAAAACAGTTCATATGTTTGAACTTAGAATATTGATTATTTATTAGTTTCTATTAACATGATAATATTAAATTTTTTTTATATATTTAATTGTCAATTTTAATGCAGCGATCAACATTTCTGGTTAAAGGGAAATTTACAATATCCGATCTGCATCAACCATTTTTTTACTTATCATGTGCAAACTGTAGTAAAACCACTGGATACGAGAAAGATGAAGAGTTTTTATGCTATAATTGTAAAGAACTAACAACTGCACAACCAAGGTAAATACTCATCATGATATTTTCAAGTTAACAAATTTTACATTATAATTATAAAATACTATTTGCTAATACCAAGAGATAATAACTTATTTATTATTCCTAGATCTCGTGTCTATTTAGAGGCATTTGATGACAGTAGCTCGATCGCAGTAGTAGCCTTTGAACCTACAGTGGAACGAATTCTTGATTGTACAACAACAGATATTGTACAACATGCAGAGCAGGTAAGATTTATACTTTTAGACACATTTAATAAATTTAACAAATTATTTTTTTATATGTTTTTGTCATTACAGGACGATCGTTCGTACATAGAGAACATTACAAATAAGATTCAAAATAAACAGTGGATGATTGTTTTAGGTGCATCTATGAATGAATTTGGGAAGCTGCGCCAAAACAAACTTAACGTATTATCTGTCAATGACATACCTGAGACAGCAGAATAACTATTTCAGAGAGTTTCTTCTAGACTTCCAATTATTATAATGTATAGCAATACAAATTTCATATGTAATTATGAGATAACTTTTACTTTTTATCTGTAATTATAATGATAATGCTTTTGTTCCAATATTCACTTTTTTTTCTACAATAGAACATTGTGTAATTATAAATATGTTCATATAAATTTTTATATTATAATCACGAATACTCTACAAATTATATATATGATTATTTTTATAATGAATAACAATTATAAAATATAAACAAAACAATTAGATTTTATAATTTTATGTATTAACTTATTTTTTATTATTACATATTTTTAGATTTCATAAATATTATTTTTTAAAATATTTTTTATATTCTCACAACTGGGCACACGTGCAATGCACGTGTTTGCCCTTTACTAGTATATATATATATATAAATATATATATATATTATATATATATTTGTTAATGCAATGTCAATCACGAGGCTCATGATCATATTCATATCAAAAATTCTATATTACATGTGCAGTTATTTTTACGTACTCTTTATACATTTCACTAATCATGTGATTAGTTACGTTATTTTTTTTAATAGAAAATAACTGGTTTGACCAATCACATTAGTAGAGTACGTAAAAATAACTATATGTAACAGAATTCTATTTATATTATATATAATCTAGGTACCCAAATTAAAGGGACCCAACTCAGATCATAATTCCTCTGATCCTGATATGATCTGCTACGTGTAGTTAATAATATTATACCCCCTTCCATACATATATATAATATTGGTATCATGATGGAGTTGTTATATATCAAAGGATCATGCATGTTCATGCATGTAATACCGGATTATTATTGTTAAGAATATAATATAAATAATTAAATGTTCTATCTTTTTCTATCAGTTATACTTTTAAAAAAAATAAAGATTTTAAATAGTATTAGAATAGAAGTCCTAAATTCAAATCTTGACTCTCTACTCTATCATATTTAAATACATATTCTACAAACATATATATGTTAGGTTCAATCATTAATAGATTTGAAAAAAAAAATCTTTGTATATATAAGACCCAACTGATCATGATCAATATTCGATTATGATATATATAAAGTAGTTTGACGCGTTAAGTAATAATTATTTCTTGCAATTTATTCATCAAAACACAATAATTAATGTTGACACTTCAACAAAAAGCTCATATATTCTTGTTGAATCCGGGCGGTTCTAGTACGTATTTGATTAATTGAAAGGCTGGCTAGCTAATTCATTGAAGAGCAATGATAGCTTTGTCACCGCTTTACAATTTTTTACTTTTTAATAAAATAATATATTTTTTTAAAATTTTAAACACCTTCAATCAAAATCAAAATTAAAATAAATATTTAAAAAAAATATTATTTTATTAAAAAATTGTAGAGAAATTGTAAAGAGAGAGTAAAGATATCATCTCTTCATTGAAAGCGTGGGGTGAATGAGGTAGCTAGCTACCAGCTGGGGAAGGTTTTTCTTTTAAGGTAATGATATCCTAACACCTCAAATATGTTCAACTATGATCGATGGTACTAATCAAGATGAGATCTTGCATGTGTTGGAGATGCGGAAACAAATCAGCCGCAAATTGAGAATTTCTAATTTCCAATTAAGATGGCCGGCCGGCCTGTTCAAAATATAAAGGAGATGAAGGACACAAATCACCCCGCAAATTGAGATTTACTTTTCAAGATTACCTTAATAATCTAATGGACACAATTTCTTTCAATGAAAGACCTCATGATCTATAATAAAGAAGTTCGATGCTTTATTCCAAACCACCATTAGTCCGGTTGTCTTTGTTTTCCCCAACATGAGTTTGTGCATGCATCATGTGTTACTCATGTTACTAACTTCTTAGCTACGACAGTGTTTTGGCTAAATTTTTATTTATTTTTTAATTATTTTACCCACTGAGAATTAAAAACTGTCGGCACAATATATAATGTGAACCCTTTTTTCAATTGCATCCATAAGAAGATTAATGATCAAGTCAATTAATATGATAACCCCTTCTAAAATTTTAACCTTTAAAAATTTGTGTTCTTTAATTGACAAGATAAAATTACTTAATTTATCTAATCAAAATTACATATCTACTATTTAATTCCTAGGAATTGGCTCAAGTGGTAGAGGCCTTGGGCTTGAGGATATGCTCCCCTCATGTCTAAGATTCAAATCCCCTTGAATGCAAACAATCTTTAGAGGCTATTGGACTGAAAATTTTTTTTCCTTGAATTACCGGAGGTGCACTTGTGAAAAACTCATTATCGATGGTCTGTGCACACCCAAGATTAGTTAGGATGCTGTTTTTTGACACTTGGTGTCAATAAAAAATATATATACGTACGATTTAATTTTATTATGATTATTTATATGTGGCATGATAGATGTTTTAACTTTTATGTGAAATTATTTTAATCATATCAAATGGGATATGTGGGCTAGTTCAACTCATTTACATGAAACAGATTGAAATAAGTCGTGTCATGCTGATCCTTTCACATTAATTATTAAATGGATCAAAACGGATGATACAAAAATATCTATTATTTACAAAAATATCTATATACTATTTCAATTTCCTCATAATTATATATTTCTAGATTTTCTTATTCTGAATTTAATTATATATTTCAATTCCCTACTAGTTTTTAAAATTTAACCATTACAAAATATTATGGTTGGAAAAGGAAAATTTTGATAGAAAGCTATATTATTCTAAAAAAGGTAATAATTTTGAATATATTATCGTACCTACAAAAAATAATTTAATTTTTTTTTTTAAATATTCACAAGAAAGTAATATTCAAAACAAAAGAAAAAAGATAAAAGAGTAAATAGTTAAGATTGTAAGGGGAAGTGACAGAAAAATAGTAATAATGAAATAATGGATAAATATTATTTTAATATAATAGAGAGAGAATAGGAAGTAAGATGCATGAGGTTTTGGAACTATGAGTAAAATTTAGGAAAAATTTTAGGAAAAAATGATTTTTGGCTAAGATTTAAGGAAAAATCTTCTCATCTGGATGTGGATACTCTAAGATGTTTGAGTGGATTTTGTTTAAGTGTATGTTTCACTGAAATGTGTTTGGATATATGAAGTAAATTGAGATGGATATACTTAACTTTTTATGAGAAGTTGAAAGAGTATTGAATCCCATTAATAATTGGTTTGTTGTTGTAGTGATAAAATAATTATTTTATTTATATATTTTACTAATAAAAAACATATATTACGACTAAATTCCCCCAATGCATTTGAAAAATATTTTCCCACATTTTTTGTCTCCAGATTTATTAATTCAAAATTTTCTAAAATATTAAATATTAGAGTAATGCTAGTTACAATCATAGCTATGTTGTATAAGCGCCACACAATCTTTTTAAAAAAGAGTGGAATCAACTATTAAAAAATTAATTTTTTTTATATGAGTTTTATTTTTACTTATTTTCTTTCAAAAGAAATATGCGACTCTTGTGTACTTTATAACTGTAAATATCATTTCTTCTTGATTTATGGTTCCGTTGAGGAGGGGCATACTCTAGTATGGGGAAGAAGGGCTGTGAAGGGAAAGAGAGATGGTGGGAAAATACTGATACAAGTTGAGATGAAGTAATTTCAGTGTCTTTGGGACTGGAGGTAATTCTCATCCGTACGAAACTATCTACTATTATCTCAGATATTCTCTACATCCAGTTAGATGAGACTATGGGACGTTTGGAAAAGTTTTCATCCTATCTCATCTTATCTTATCTCATTCTATTATGTTTCATTTCTTTTCTAAATATCATTAAAATACAAATACTTTCAAATTAATCATTACAATTTTTTCAAAATTTTAAATAAAAAATAATTCAATTTTTTCAAATCTAAAAAATAAAAATTATATAAAAAATTATATTCTAATAATATTTTAATTTTATAATATTTTTTCTTCAATTTTTTCTCTCTATTTTTTAAAACTTAATAAATATTTAAGTTAAATTATTTTATTACTATTTATAAATCATGCTATTATTATTTACAAAATTCACTCTACTTTTATTTTTATTTTTTGCGCCACAATACTTATATATATATATATATATATATATATATATATATATATTATATCATCTAAACACAGACCTTTAATTAATTTATGGATTGTTGGAGAACATTAATGCAGAATGATAAACACGCTATGTTGTGAATTTTCATGAGTGTGTGTGCTTCCTCGTAGTTGCTTGTTCTGAAACTGCCGCAAAGAAATAGTTAAAGGTGATTTGGGGTCAGAGGTGAGTTAAAATAAATTGAGATGATTTATGAATAGTAAAATAAAAGTTAAATTATTTATTATATTTTATGTAAAAATTTAATAAAATTATTTTAAAATTTGAAAAGGTTGAATTATTTATTATATTTTGTATGAAAATTTAAAAAAATTATAATAATAAAATAAAATAAATTAAGATAATTGAATTGAATTTTAAATGCAAACGAACCGTTAATGGGACTCAAAAAAAGGTAGGAGAAGAATGCTTAAAACGTGATACTAGAATGAGATTTTGTTTAAGATACAAATTGTTAAAGAAAATGTTAGGGTGTGTGTGGATGTTGAAGTGAGTTGAGTTGAGTTGAGTTGTGATGATAAAATATTGTTAGAATATTATTTTTTAATATTATTATTATTTTGAAATTTAAAAAAGTTGAATTGTTTATTATATTTTGTATTGAGATTTGAAAAAGTTGTAATGATGAGTTGAGATGAGTTGAGGTGAGTTTGATAACCAAACACACCCTTAGTCTTCTCATTCATTTTTTCCGTTAAAAATTTCAGTTGAGATTTTTTTTATTATTATTTTTTTTTTACTTAATGATTAAGTAAATATTTTTCAATAAAATTATATTTTTTTATTTTTTTAAAAATATTAAAAAATATATAAAAAAATAAAAAAAATATATACAGAAAATACTAACGAGAGTCCCGCTAGGAGCTTCTAGCGATAGGAGTGTTAAATTGTTGGTACGGTTATTGATGGGACGTTGTCGGGCGTGGATATAGAAACTAGAAAAGTAGGTGCCATAGAATCAAAGATCTCAGGCGTGATGGACGTTTTTCGGCGGACTTTGACCCAAATTAAACATGACCCTGAATTGAGATTCGGTTTAATTGCATGGGATCCTGTTTCTCAGAAATTAAGCTAAGGTTTCATTTGTACGATTGAGCTTCTGGTTTATAAATAATTGTAATATTAGCAGTAGGGCAATGTGCTAGGTACGATTGTCCGGTTGAAAGAAAAATAAGTTTTTAAAAGATATAAACATGTCTCGGAGGATAAAAAAAAAAATGATAAATTAAAGATACATAATAATTTCATTCTATTTATAAAATAATAATCCAAACAGTAATAAATTTAAATAGATCATAGGTTGAAGCAAGTTTAGGAAATATTGAAATTAAATGAAGATTAAATTCAAGAAAGTCCAAAATCTGAAAACATCTTAAGGGTAGCTTAAATATTCACATTTCCAACATAAAATTAGCACACTGGCTCGAGTTACACTCAGTATATTGTTAGTTGCCTGTGGGCGATCGGAAGCAGAAGGAAGAAGTCCAAGCGACCTGATAGACCCGAACGAATTGAGAAATATTTAATCATTATAATTGAGACTTGAATGTTTAATCATTAAGTTTTGGAATTCAAATATATTAGTACTTTCATCCTATCATTTTATATGGTATGAAGATGATAGATCATTATTTGGCTAAAAATATTTACACAATGATATGCATTTTAAGATTACCTAATAATGAATCATTCAAACTTTAATTATTAAGATAACTCACAACTAAAATAGACAAGGACTTGACTTCGGCCTAGTTTCAATAAGAACTATACTCAATGAATAGCAAATATATGTCTTTTGTGCCTATTAGAGGACACGTGTCATGATCTAATTGGTCTAATTTCAAGGCAACTTCCTTCTAGAACTACTGACAGGACCGACTATATAATTTTAGAAGGGTATGACTTGATTGACCATCAAGAAAACCCATCAATATGAGAGTTGGCCACTGTACAAATTTACCTATTGGAATTTATCATACCGATACCATCAAACTTGAGCGGCGTTGCAAATAGAGGGGCGTACAAGCTAGCATCTCCTTCAGTTCCATGGTAAATACCATAGTACATGTGAGGCTGGAAATGGAAAAGGTTGCCGCGGGGACTGCAGGTTTAATATGCATTATTGTCCTCTTAGAAAAGCACCTATTGTAAAATATGATAAATTTTCTAAGTCTCAATGCAAATAGTTTCTTATTCGTCAGTTGTGGGTAGTTTGATATATGCTCAAGTATGTACTTATGTTGTTGATGTACTTGGGAGATACTTGAGTGATTTTGGTTTGGCTCACTGGAAATCTGCAAAGAAAGTACTTAGGTATTTGCAAGGCACTAAAGATCTAGTACTTACATATCAGTGATCTGACATTCTTGACGTAGTTGGATATTCTGATGCCGATTTTGCGGATTGTTCAGATGACAGGAGATCCACTTTTGGTTATGTTTTTATGATGGCAGAAGGAGCTGTTTCTTGAAAAAATGTCAAACAAACACTCACAGCTTCCTCTATAATGGAGACAGAGTATGTAGCTTGTTATGAGGCTACATGTCAGGCTATATGGCTGTGGAACTTTATCTTGAGGCTAGGTGTTGTGAACACCATTTCGAGGCTGCTGAAGATATTTTGTGACAACTCTGCAGTAGTCACTTTCTCTTGAAACACTAGGAGCTCTTCTAGCTCCAAGTATATTGATATTAAGTATTTGTTTGTTAGAGAGAAAATAACCGAGTCATATATTTATATTGAGCATATTTCCACAAAGCATATGTTAGCTGACCCACTAACTAAAGGTTTAGCTCCAAAACTGTTTCAGGAGCATGTGACTCATTTGGGATTGTTAAAATCTTCTATTGTATTTAGTTAGTAGGAGTTCTGTGATCAATGACTATTTGACTATATTGTTTATGCTTATATTCTGTTTTAAATGTAGCAATCTCAATGAATGCCTGAGTCACGTGCATTTTGGACAGGGCGTATTTTATGTATTGAGACATATTGACAAGTCTCATGCCTGGGTCACACGCATTTTGGACAAGACGATTGTTTATGTAATGAGACATTATGTTTAGTCTCATGCCTGAGTTGCGCGCATTTTCGACAGGACGTACTTTATGTATTGAGACATATTGATTAGTCTCATGCCTGAGTCACGTGCATTATGGACAAGACATATTACCTATAAGAGACAATCTGTTTTAGTCTATGCCTAAGTCAGGTGGTTGTAAGTATAAGTTTGGTGTCAAATATCCTGTCAGTATAATCAATAGACTAGTTGCTGCAATTGCATTTTGGACAAGGCCTATTGCTTTAAAGACACTCAGTTTTGTCTCTAGGGCTTCTTGTGGAAATGGGTGTTTGTCACTCTTTTGACTATTTCCATACTACACCTGCATCTCATCGGCCTGAATTACGTGATTGCAAGTATTGGTCATGTGTCGTATGCCCTATCGGTGTATTGTTCACTAACTTGTACTTGAAGGTTTGAATAAGGCCTTTGATTTGGGATGCTTGTTTGTGTTTATATTGTGATTAAATGTAATGCTGTCCAAGTGGGAGATTGTTGTATTTATTTTTTATAAACAATGGACTAGTATTAACATTTAGTCATTGAGCCTATAATGGAATGGGTCATTTTAAAAGACACATATGGAGGCCCATACTCTCACCCCACTTTAAAATAGAACTAGCCCATTGAGTTCTATTTAGGGTTTTTTGCTCTTCCTCTTCTCTCTCTTAGGACAAGAACCAAAAATCAGAAAAGAGGAGTAGAGAGTAGTCCTCTCCATAGCTAGAAAAATTTCCCCTTTTGCAAGAACCCTAAAACTCTATGGAAAATCCATCACAAGTTATTGGAGGTATGCACTTTCAATTTTATTGAACATATGCTTTGATTTATGAGAAGAAATTATCACATCTTGTGAATCTAATAGTTGAGCTATGGACTCTGGGCTTCTATGTGGCTCTCAGGGCTATGGTGATGCCTGGCTAGAAGAGCTACAATTAGAAGAGAGAACTGCGACAGCATGACGGTGGTTCCACTGATGATCAACGATCGTGTTGGGTACAAACGGGTTGAAGGACAAAAGGATTTGTTCTGTTTTGTAGGTAGAGAAACAGGGGTGGTTCTTGGCTGAGAGAGGCAGTGGACAACATGATCGATGGTTATCCTAAGGAGGCAAATGGCCAAGGGGGTTACAGTGATGGGAAAAATGAAAAGAAAGTGGGTTCTCGATTGCAAGGCTCTAGCTCGGTGTTCCCATGGTAGCTCATGGTTGGGCAATACTCGGTCTCGTGATCGGTCGACAGCGGCAGAGAAGAGGAGATCCCACCGTGGTTAAATCAAGGTGGTTCTCGGCATGATAGGTGATGAAGGGTTGGCGTGCTGCAACGGTGGCTTGGTTTAGGGTGTGGTTGCAGAACACGATGGCAGATTTGGCCACAAGAGGGAGTGGGTGAGGCTCACGGGGGCTTGTTTCTCGATTGCTCAAGGTGTTGAAGTTGTGAGTCATGACGAGGTGCTGATTAGCGGATGGATTTGCTATAGGCAATGGTGGGCAGCTTGACAATTCTTCCTTACGATGGATGAGGACAGCGGCTGCGAATGGAGGGGAGACATAGGAGAAATCGAGAGAGAGTTGTTGCTACTTGAAGTAAAGATGTTGTCCAACGTGCTTTGTGGCTACTGGTGACTGCAAGGGCCGTGACGAGGGGCTAGAGACAGAGACGTCGGATTGGGAGGGAGCGAAGCCGAGATGGGGGGTGGGAGAGAGAGAGAGAGAGAGAGAGAGCAGGAAACTCAAAGGGAAATGAGAGAGATATTGGGAAGGGTAATGCCCTAACTCGGCTTTTTGTCCTAATCAACGTACACACCCAAAAACCTCTTCTCTTAAAAAGATTGCAAGCATTCACTTCATAAGATCCACATATTCCTTTGTTTTAAAACATTGAACGACACAATGTTAAAAAAGAAAAGCTTCTTGCACCTAGCTTGCACAATGAAACACTGTGCACAATGTGGATTGGAATTGACCTAACAACATCTCAGCTTAAGGTAAATTAACCCACATGCTATTTCTTTTCGAGCCTGAAGACCAAAGAGTGGTCCTAATGAAGATATTCAATGATAAGGAACAATGAAGTAGAATGGGACTGCAAGTGTATATAGTACTCATAACTTGTATCGCAAAATAGGGGCACACGACAATCGACAACCCAAAAATAAGAATCAGAGCCCTACAGAAAACCAATCGATTGCATGTAAAATCAGATTACATAATTCGTAGAGCAAAACAATGGAGATAAAGACTAGCAACCCAAAAATAAGAACCAGTGCCCTATCAAAAGTCAATTGACTACATGTAAAATTAGATTACATAACTTGTAGAGCAAAACAGAGGCACATGAACATTGACACCAAAAATAAGAACCAGTACCCTATCCAAAGTCAATCGACTGGCGGGGCTTCTTCCCCTGCCACCCCACCAAGCCTGGGCGGGGCCCCCGTCCACAGACTAGATCTGCCCACATGCTTTTTGCCTCTAGGGACGGGGCACTCGAGGTTTACCCCGTCTACTTGGACCAAATTCATATATACATATACATACATACATAGTTACGAATGAGCATATAACTCAGAATGACAGAAACTCTAATTCTTTTTATCATCTCTTCTCTCTCTCTCTCTCCCCTCCCCCCCCGGGGCCGTTCTCTCCTCCTTTTCCTACACTTTTCAATCTTTTGTTCTCGTTTTTGAAGTGTGGCAGTGGAACCACTGCCACGAATGGCCGTGGGTTTGCTCAGACCCACGACCACATTGTAGTCTTCCCTCGGTGACATCGTGGTCTTGCCATGGGCCGGGGCCATGATTGTTTATACTTTGTAATTAATTGGATTTGTTGTTGGAGGATAGATTTGTGGACTTTAGGGATGTATTAGTAGATTTGTTGTCGTTTTTCGGTTTTTCTTATTATTTATTTCATTTTTTGGTTGTTTTTCGCCTTGAGTGGGTTATGGACAGGGTGGGGCAAATGGCTGTGGGGGCCAATTCGGCCCCCAGCATTGGATTGGGGCACCCACCTTCTGAGGGCCCAAATTGTCCACCCCTTAGCCACACGGGCGGGGGGCAGGACAGGGGCACCTCTTTTATAGGGGTGCGGATAACACCTATAATGAATATCAGCAACCCAAGAATAAGAATCGGTGCCCTATCAAAGGTCAATCAATCAGATGTAAAATTAGATTACATAAATTTTAAAGAAAAACATGAGCACATAAACAACGACAACCCAGAAATAACAACCAGTGCCCCTATTGAATGTCAATTGATTGCTTGTAAAATCAGATTACATAACTAGTAGAATAAAACAGAGGCACATGAAAATCGAAAACCTAGAAATAAGAACTAGAGACATATCACTTTCAACTGACTACAATGGTGATATCAAGAACGAAAGGAGAACGTGCAACTTTACAATCATAAACAACCATTCCAATAATTGGTCATGGAGTTCGCTTACCTCACTTGGAAAAGGTTTTCTAGCCAGTTGGTCGCTGGTGTGCTGAGCTCCTCACTTAGTGCCAATGCCATCCATTGTACAACTCAATGTTAGTGAGTGAGGCTTTAATAATGGCAAGTATTCTCGGTTTGAGTAAGGGAGTGTGAGATAGTAAGACAAAGCTTCATACTGGCATGGTAACAAAGGTGGAACTGGCGGGTTAAGCTCAAGGGCCTAGGGTTCTCTTTTCTAGAGTGAGGGTTTTGGCTAAGAGAGTTAGAGAGGGAGGGGTTTCGGAGTTGTGGGAAAAAAGATGGAGCGGGGAAGGCTATTTTCAGAAAGAGGGCTGGGCTTCACACGACTAACAGTGCTAGACATGAGTTGGGTGTATTGGTCAGTGGGCATCCACGATACTTGTACAACAAATGAAAGATGTGGCAGAGATGGAAGAAGCTTGCACTACTTACCTCAGGAGATTCGGCCAAGGGGAGTGAAGTCTAGCCCGGTTGATTGTGAACATCACCCATGTGTTTTAAAGGCTCTTTGCATGGGCAGGAATAGGGAGTAGAGTCCATGACTCTTCTAACTATGCCTATTGCTCATAGTAGGACACCACGCGGATGCAAGATGGTTCCCAATGAGTGTTGGTGTGCATTTGGGCACTTGGTGGATTTTTTATTGCTAGGATGGAAACACCTTTAGAATACTTGCTCGATATTTGAACGAATTCGAAAACAGTTCACAATCATTGTCTTGAAAATGATGGATCAGAAAGCATGTTCCAAGGATGTGCTCAGACTCTTGCTTTCAAACAAGCAGGACAACCCTTGAGTACTATCTCGGGCTCATTATACAATAAGGAAAGTATCTCGATTACAATCTTGAACATGTACATTTCTTGTGTATTCCCCTATTTGCCTTATGCCTTCCTTGCCAACCTTGTTACTTACTTCAGTGCATTGCTCACCCAGTCATGTGCCCACTTAGCCCTTGCTCACCCAAATGCTTTGCTCTCCTTCTGTCATGTTGCCCCTAAGTCGTTGCTCGCCCTTCGCTAGAAGGATGCTTATACAAGAATTATTCCACACATAGAAAATCTCATATAAGCTTGTTTATATAGGAAGGGTTGTTGGAATTAGAGTTAAACTAGGTTTAAGAAACCTCTTAAAAGTTAAAATTTGAAGAATTATAGGCCCTATGAGCGTCTACCAAATATTTACTCTGCAACACTTTTAGTAAATCGTAAGTGTAGCAAGAGGTCTAGGGGCTTTTGAATTAGATATTTTCACTTGACCTAACGTCTAGAAAAATTGTTGGTGTTTTGGCTAGATTCATGTCTATCAAATAAAGAACTAGCGACTATCTTTCAAGGATCTTGTAAAGGTCTAGTGAATTCGATAAAATTGCAACTGCATGATGATTTTCCCCTCCATATGGG
Source organism: Juglans hindsii (assembly GCA_003123825.1). Classification (NCBI taxonomy): domain Eukaryota; kingdom Viridiplantae; phylum Streptophyta; class Magnoliopsida; order Fagales; family Juglandaceae; genus Juglans; species Juglans hindsii. Next base: position 55,168 of record QEOW01003345.1, on the reverse strand, counting down.
ATGACCACTGTATGTGGGGAATTACCTCCCACCCTTCACTATTGCTAGCCAGAATCTACTATTTCATTTTGTTTATTTTATAAAAGATATAAAAAATAACATGCGACTCTAAGAAAATATATTATATATAAGAGTACTTCTAAATATGTAACAGATAATTGATGACATGTTGTGGTATGTTATAACAATTACAAGAAGCATAAGTGGCATAAATATAAACAATATAACTCTTACCACCGTACATACATAAAAACAATATAAGTTAGAAGGTAACTTATAGAAGTGTAGCATAAAGTTAAGCAAAACGTAAAAAGGCACAAGCTGAAATGAGATTGTTCCCAAGGTTGCTAGTTGGCCATTTAACATACTAACATGCTTAAACTGAAAATGACATCTCTCAAAAATCATATCCTTAGTTATAAAATCATATTTAGACATTAAACGACACATTTCATGAAAGCTTGAACTTACTACATCAAAGAAAAATGTCAAAATACCAAGATTAGGTCAAATAAGACCAATACTTGATTTTCTTGGACTAACACACTCATATCAACTCTAAACACTCCAAAAGTTGATAAATAACTTTTCCAACATGTTCATCATTCAAACCTAGGTGATTGCATGCTTGACTAATCAACCAAAGTTCACAAAACACCAAAACTGTCAATACCAAGCCTTTCAACCAAAACTCAAGAAAAATTCACCAACACTAACTCAAGTATTCTAGACTCATTAATAAAAAGAAAATACAAGAGCTTAGATCTAGATAAAATAACTTACAAAGTTTGGAATGAAGAACACAAAAACTGTCCAGATTTCTCTCAACTTCTCTCCCTCTCGATTTGCTCTCTTCGAAAACAAATAAAATTTGGCCAAGTGTGGGAAGCAATGCAAGGGGCGTGGAGTATAGATGAAGGCTGACTTCAATGGGTGAATGACTAAGTCATATAAGTTTGACTTGTGAAAAGAGGAGGAAAAGGGGGTGAAGGGCAACTAGAAATCTACTTATGTGCTGCCTAGTGGGTGAGACTGATTTTAAGTGTGTAAGTGGCCATAAATGGCACTATTTGGGGCAGCACATGATGAGGTATATTGGCTTCTGTATCCAAACGAGCCCTAAATAGGGCTAATCGAAATGCATCTAGTTTGGGGTTTAGTTAGAATTTCCGTTAGGGTTTGGTTTTCATGTAATTTTTCTTTGGTTAAATACAGTTACCAAGATGTAAGAGTGGGTGAGAGTGTAAGAGTATGTACTTGAGTGGTTAGGTGCATGTGGAAGTGATTTAACCAAGTAAGAAATCACTTAGTTGCAACCCGCCACTTTATGGTTTCGAAACCAATCTGGGGTTTTGGTTTTCTCAAGGGGTTTAGGGTTTTGGTTGGCCTTCAAGGATTTAAGATTTCATTAGGGTTGAAACTCTCTTTTGGTTGACCAAATAGTCTTTAGTTGGATGGAATAGTGATTAGTATAACAGAGCATGATGACAAGCTCGAATCGCATTGCTTCTCTTCACACTTTGTTATGCTCTTAACATGTGTCCTAGGGTTTCAAAGTGGATATCTAGGATAGTGACATGTGTCTAACTAAAAAGATTTTTTAGTGATCCTACAGGGCGAATTTACAAATGTTTGAACTAGTTGCCACGTAGCGCTTTCCCAAAGAATTATTATTCACCTAAAAAATTCAAAACTTATTATTGCGCCGTAGAATCTTAGATATTCATATGAGTATAATGGTGTAATTCGTTTAGTAAAACTATATTCCTAAGTGCCTTAATTAAAGAGAAAGGTAATTCTATCACCATAGTGGATAAAGATCTGCTACACTAACAGACTTAACTTAATTGATCACTCGATTTTTGAAATCCTTTTGGGATTTCACGATGTCTGTAAGGTTTAAAGAAATCAATCTATCAAATTTCTTTTGAGTTGTTATAGAGAGGTTTTAGAGTTTTGGTGAAAAAGATAGAGTGGGGAAGGCTATTTTTAGAAAGAGGGTTGGACTTCATGGGACTAATAGTGCTAGATGTAGGCTGGGTGCGTTGGTTAGCAGGCATCCATGGTACGTGTACGACAAATGAAAGATGTGGCAGAAACGGAAGAAGCTTGCCTTGCGTGTGCCTCCGGGACTACTGCTTGTGAACGTCACCACGTGATGGAAACACCTTTAGAATACTTGCCTGGTATTTGAACAAAACTCAAAAATAGTTTTCAGGCACAATTTTGAAAAATGATGGACAGGAAAGAATGCTCGAGCATTTGCTTAGACTCGTGCTTTCAAACAAGCAGGACAACCTCAGAACACTATCTCGAACTCATGATATGGCGAGGAAAGTATTCCGAGCAAAAGCTCGAACTTGTACATTGTTCTTCTATTTTCCGATTTGCCTTATACCTTGCTTGTAAATCTTGTGTCATGTTGTACCTAAGTCGTTACTTGCCCTTCGCTAGAAGGATGCTTATACAGGAATGGTTCCACACATAGAAAATCTTACATAAGGATGATTATATAGGAAGGGTGGCTAGAATTAGAGTTAAACTAGGATTGAAACCTCTTAAAAGTCAAAATTTGCCAAATTACACGTCCCATGAGCGTCTACCAAATAATTACTCCACAACATGTAAATCAGAAGTATAGTAAGAGGCCTAGGGGCTTTTAAATTAGGAATTTTGGCTAGATTCATGTCTATCTCATGAAGGACTAGCGACTATCTTTCAAGAATCTTGTGAGCAAATTTGATATAATTGTAATTTCTTTCATTTTGAACCTGAAGTTTACCCAACAAATTTACAATTCAACTAAGGAAAAATTATTAAGTACACAAAGAATATATATATGATAGGATGCGATAGGATGTGAGTACCACATGTCCATATTCCAAGAGTACCAAATAATAACTCTTCAACCAGACTAAATTTTGTCATTGAAGATACTAACACAATAGATTTATAATGACAGCCCTATAAGTGTTAGCGAGGAGGATCTACAGTGATTTTCCCCTCCATATGGGATGACATGAACTGCATTGGAGGGGGGAATTACCTCCCACACTTTGCCATTGCTAGCTAGAAGCTACCATTTTGTTTTGCATATTTTATAGAAGATATAAAAAATATCATTTGCCTCTAACAAAAATTATATATAAGCATACTTCTAGAATGAAAAAGTAAAAATTGATGTCTCAAACTCTCACTTTTTTAAATTAAGGTCTTCAACTCCAAAAGTTTCAAATCACATGAGTTTCTATTAAAATGATTTATTGAGAACAAACAAATCTTCAAGTTGCAAAAACTTGCCACATTTATTCTTCCAAAAGACCCTTTGGTTGATTGATATAGTTCGATTTAAATTGAAGGACATGAGATGATAACAAAAGATATGTTAACACTCATACAACTAACAACTAAAGTTACACATAAATACTTGGTATGGAAAGAACAAGTTCTAATAGTTATCTTAGACTAACACAATTTGTAGTTATTTCATTAACTATTATCTGGATAGTCTATAATCTTCAACTCTCGACTTTCAAGTTGGCAATGCATGTTTGGATGGCTCTAGGAATGTGCAATATTGGTCGATAACACTTGAGAAATCATGTGCATTGTCGGCCTTGATTGGGGATAGACATTTAAGCATTTCATGGCTAGTTGTACAACTATTATAAGTTCATTTTCAACTTAAGCTGCTAGAAATGGAAGCCGTTGGTCCAACACATCTTTCACTTGTATGTTCTCAATCTCTCTAAAGAAATCAACCTTCCAAATTCTTTTGGAATAGTCCCAACTATATGATTTGAAGAAAGATCAAGTTCACCTAGCTGAGTCCAATTTCCAATCTCATGTGGTATGTTACCAGTAATATTGTTTTTACCCAGAAGTAGGATTTGTAGTTGTTGACACTGTTCCCAATTACTTGAGATCCTTCCATAAAATCTATTATCACTTAGATATTGGAACTTCAAGTTTGGATAGACACCAAAGTCCTTAGATATATCTCCAATTAGTTGGTTACCTCCTAATAGGACTCTGACTACGCTTGTGCAATTTTTGAAGCTTTTGGGAATTCGGCCATCCAAATGGTTGTTGCTTGCAGCAAAGTATAGAAGTGATCCACCATGGCAAATGTTTTGAGGCAAATTACCAGTAAATTTGTTTTTTCCCAGTTGTAGAGTATCCAAGTCGATGAGATCTCCAATTCCTTCAGGAATAGGACCCGTAAGTTGGTTGTCACTAAGGAATAAATATATCAGATTGCTCAAATTAGCAAATGACGTTGGAAGAGAACCATGTAGCTGGTTTTCATCCAACTGTAGACCATTGATAGACTTCAAGTTTCCTATTTCCGTAGGAATGGATCCATAAAGGCTATTATGATTCAGGTGAAGTATGGTAAGATTTCCCAAATTACCTAATGATGCTAGAATTGAGCCTGAAAGATTATTTTGAAGAAGACTTAATTCCTTTAGGGAATTCAAATTTCCAATTTCTGTAGGGATGGGACCGGAAAGTGAATTACCATACATGGACAAGATGGTTAGCTTTTTCATGTTCCCGAAAGTGGGAGGGATTGGACCTGTCAGGCAGTTGAGACTAAGGAAAAGTTTATCCCAATTGGAGAGGTTTCCCAGTTTTGGAGGAACGAAACCAGAAAGTTCATTGTCATAAAGAAACAAATTAACCAAGTTGCTCAAATTGCCTAAAGAAGGTGGGATGGAACCTTCTAGATGGTTTATGTCAAGAGCAAGTTCAGTTAGAAAGTGTAGGCGCCCTATTTCTTCAGGAATGAGCCATTTAGGTTATTGTCTTCAAGGTTGAGGACCTTAAGATTAGTTAGCTTGCCAATTTCTGGTGGGATTTTACCTGAAAGCTGATTAAAGGGCAAATTGAGATTTTGAGTTTTGACAGGTAGCTAATTTGAGGTGGAATTGTCTTAGAAATTGCGTTCATGGAAAGATCAATGTAAGCAAGATTTGGAAATGACAAAAAAGAAAATCCATGAAGCGTACCTTGTAAGCTAGAGTAGCCAAGGTCTATTTTGAAGACGCTTCCAGCAAGGTTGCATGAAATACCAAGCCAATTATTGCATGGATTGTTTAGATTGGAAGAAGAAACTGAAGGTTTGGATTCGAAACTCATCTCAATTCATCTCATCTCATCATTACAACTTTTTTAAATTCCTACACAAAATATAATAAACAATTCAACTTTTTCAAATTTCAAAATAATAATAATATTAAAAATAATATTCTAATAATATTTTATTCAATTTATCTAAAACCATCTCAATTCATCTCTGAATCCAAATAGGACCACAGAGAAGAGAGAAAGGAGGAGAAAAGGTAATAAAAATTTTCATAAAGTGGTAACAACTTGATGTTAAATATTTTTAACATGAACATTAATAATTGAATTTTTTATTTTCAATGATCTCCAACAACAAAATAATAGCAGTTAGAAAACGTACCTCCCACATTCCAGTGTGATAAAGAATCTGACCTGACTATGAGAGAAGGATTACCCTAACAATTTTATCTCCGAGTGTCTCCCGATAGCTAGAGGCAAAATGATGTTATAGGTAAGAACCATTTAACCCCTTTATACTATTTATAGATTTCTAGTCATCAACAAATCTAAGACTTAGTGTTTGACTGTGATTAGAGATATAGAGTTAATCTTATCTCTTTGGAGTTTTCTTATCACATTATAACCCATCAACAAAACATAAAGGGTAGCTCTGAGCAACAAAATACTAGATGGCCCAGCCAACATGGGCCTCAAGGTATGGCCCAGCCCATAGCCCAGACCAAACCCTAAGGTCAGAACAACTCCAACAGCTTCACTTCATCACTTCTCCCCTTCCGCTAGAGCGTGACAGATATAGACATTCGTGGTTCACAATGGTCTTGACATAGGTCACTGTATTTAAGCAGAGAGCTTGAGAGATTCATAACAAGAATTAATGAGATTTAGACCACCTTTTTTAAAGATATTATGCGATGCTTGCGCATTTCATGACTACTTATATCATTTATCATTAAGCAAACATAATAATAAGTAAATGTCATTTGTAGTCGTGAAATGCGCAAACGTCGCATAATCTCTCTAAAAAAAGTGAGGAAATACGGGACCTTGTAATGGACTGCAATACTAAGATGATGGAAGAGACTGAAGCATGAAGGCAATTGATGATGGACAAAGTTGTTAGTTAATTTTGTTAGCAGTCTATTGCAAAGTGTCGTTTGTATGTAAATAGAAGTAGTAAGTGCGACATGGTCATTTAGTTGATAAGTGAATAAGTGAAACATATGTTTTGATACAATTGTGAAATGATGTCATGCTGTACATTCTGTAACTATAAAAACAAATTCAATGGAGAAGGAACTATAGAATAGTATTCATGTAGAAAACTCTCTCTTGATCTCTCTCTCTTTCTCAATCATTCTCCTTCTTTCTTACTCTTCACATCATCTTCTTCATCTTCTTACTTCTTTCCTCCACACGTTTAGTTAATTAATTGGGTCCATTACATTTGGTATCTAGAGACATGGCAGAAGGCACACGTTCTTATGCTCAAGTGCTTGATTCATTGAACCAACTTCGCCAGCAGCATGATCGTCAACAAAAACAAATCGAGGACACCATTGCTGTCTTGGTTCAACATCAAGAAACAACAAGACTTGATTGAGAGAACCAAGATAAACGGTTTACAAAAATTTTGCAACAGATTTCAAGAATTTCCATCAATGGTTCAGTGGGTCATGAGGAGGCTACAAGGAATGTGAATGGCATGCCAAATTTTGACAGGAACAATGACACACATGGGAGTGGGGATGAGGCACCCTTTCAAGAACCAGTTCACAAAACCATTTTAAGGGGCATCAAGATTGAGTTTCCAAGATTTTTTGGTAAGGATCCTTCGGCTTGGTTGTATAGGGCTAATCAATATTTCCTATACCACCAAGTGCCACCAGGACAAATGATCTTTATTGCCTCCTTCCATATGGATGATGAAGCATCGGTATGGTTTCAAGATGCCAGTGAAGTAGGAGTATTTCATTCTTGGGAGGATCTGACCCAAGCAATTTAAGTAAGGTTTGGCTCATCTCCTTATGACGATCCAATGGAATCTCTTACAAGGTTGAAGCAAGTGGGATCTGTCACAGTTTACAAAACAGAATTTGAGTTAATCTCAAATAAGGTGAGAGGCATTTCTGAAAGGAATAAATTGAGCTACTTTTTTAAGTGGCTTAAAGGATAAAGTGAGGCTTCCTGTGAGGATGTTAAGTCCCAAAAGTTAGAATGATGCCTTTGGGCTTGCCAAGATTCAGGAGCAATATGTGGTGAGTACAAGAAGACCATGGAGAAACAATTCCTTTGACTCAACAGTTCCGTCACAGAGGCCAACTCAGACTCCTTCAATTTTGGGGCCTCCTCTAATTCATTCCAAGGTACAGTTTGGCCCTAAACTTCCCTATCAAAGGTTATCAGACACTCAGATGCAAGATTGAAGGAAAAAGGGGCTTTGCTTCTTTTATGATGACAAATGGCAGCAAGGCCATAAATGTTCTAAACCAAGATTGTATATCTTTGAGAGCATGGATTTGTCTCAGTTAGAACCATTGGATCCAGAGGAAGATTTTGACCACCCTTTAGCCATAACTGATAAAGATATGCAGGATATGGCCACAGTTGCTTCCATCTCTGTGCAGGCTATGGTGGGAACACCTAGTTTAAAAACCATGAGGGTTTTTGGTCAGTTAAAGAAGAGAAGGGTCACAATTTTGATAGATACTAGCAGTACCCACAACTTTGTGGATACTGCAGTGGCAAAGAAATGTGGCTTGCTGATTCAGGATTCTATCCCTATGACAATCAGGATGGCAAATGGTGACATGATCCATAGTGTGGGCAGATATGAGGCGGTGGCTATACATGTTCAAGGCACAACTTTCAAAACTGAGTTGCTGACTTTGGACCTGGGTGGCTGTGATGTGGTTTTGGGGATCCAATGGTTGCTATCTTTAGGTCCCATTTTATGGGATTTTGGTAAGCTTCACATGCAGTTTACTTATAAGGGGCCTGACTTATTTAAAGGGCTTAGTTTCTACTTCTAGCAATTTAGTTAATGACATTGAAATTGCTACACTCTCCTTAGTAGAATATAAAGGCCTATTTTTGCAAATCACATCTATTCAGTCTCAAGAGATGACAACTAAGATACCTCAGGATATCTTAAACTTGTTGGACAGATTCAAAAGGGTTTTTGATGAACCTAAAGGCCTTCCCCCTCAAAGGTCTCATGACCATCAAATTATCCTAAAACAAGGCACAACACCAGTGAGTGTATGAACCTATAGATATCCATTTTATCAAAAGACAGAAATTGAAAAAATAGTCACTAAGTTATTGCAGTCAGGTGTCATAAGGCCCAGTCAATCTCCTTTCGCTTCACCTGTACTCTTGGTAAGAAAAGGAGATGGTTCTTGGCGCATGTGTATAGACTATAGGGTACTCAATGAAGCAACAGTCAAAGCCAAGTACCCTATACCCGTGGTGGATGAATTATTGGATGAGCTTTTTGAAGCAAGTGTGTTTTCTAAGATTGATCTTAGATCAGGTTACCGTCAGATCAGAATGAAGGAAGAAGACATTTTAAAGACAGCTTTTAGAACACAAGAGGGTCATTATGAGTTCCTTGTAAAGCCCTTTAGACTCACTAATGCACCCTCCTCATTTCAAGGCCTTATGAATGATGTCTTTAGGCCCTTTTTGAGAAAATTTGTTATTGTGGTTTTTGATGACATACTGATTTACACTCGAGATTTTTAGTCTCATTTGGGCCACTTAGCTTTTGTTTTGCATACCTTGGAGAGCCATCAGTTGTATGCAAAGCAATCAAAGTGTCACTTTGCCTATTTTGAGATCAAGTATTTGGGGCACCTCATTTCCAAGGAAAGGGTTAGAGTAGATCAGAAGAAGCTGGACTTAATGTTGAAATGGCCTATACCAAAAACTGTGAAAGCCTTGAGAAGTTTTCTTGTCTTGATTGGATAATACAAAAAATTTATCAAGCATTATGCCATCATAGCTGCCCTACTCACTACCTTGTTGAAGAAAGAAGCCTTCAAGTGGACTGTTGAGGCAACCACTGCCTTTGAACACCTTAAGCAAGTTGTAACACAACCTCCTGTTTTATCATTAGCTGATTTTTCTAAGCAATTTATAATTGAATGTGATGCATGTGCTAGTGGTGTAGGAGCTGTGTTAATGCAGGAGCAAAGGCCATTGGCTTTCTTAAGTCAAACCTTGAAGGGAAGAAACCTGCTGCTGTCAACCTATGAAAAGGAATTCCTAGCATTGATTTTGGCAGTAAAGAAATGGAGACCTTATTTGATTGGAGGTTCTTTCATTGTGAAGACTAATCATCACAGTTTAAAGTATTTGTTGAAACAAAAGATTGGTAGCTCAACAAAAGTGGCTGTCAAAGTTGCTTGGTTATGACTTTTCTGTCGAGTACAAGAAAGGTGTGGATAATAAGGTTGCTGATGCTTTGTCCAGGAGAGGTGCAAATGAAGAGGACTCAATGTTGCTCACCATAACTGTTCCCAATCCAGTTTGGCTAGAATAAATCAAGAAGGCTTATGAGGCTGACCAAGTTGTCCAACAACAACTTGCTCAATTGTAGCAGACTCCCTCAACCAATGCTGTTTATTCTTGGAAATGAGGGGTTTTATTCAGAAAGGGAAGGATTTACATCCCTGAGTGTGCTGAGTTGTAATTAAAAATCTTGCACTTCATCCATGCAAGTCCTAATGTTGGTCATTCAGGATTTCACAAGTCAATACATCGAGCTAGAAGTGACTTTTATTGGCCAGGAATGAAAACTGAGATAAGAAGATTTATTAAGGAATGTGAGACCTGCCAAAGGAACAAAGTTTAGAATGTCCTTCCAGCTGGGTTGCTACAACCCTTACCAATTCCTCAACAAATCTGGACAGACATTTCCATGGACTTTATAGAAGGATTGCCTTCCTCTAAAGGTTACTCAATGATAATGGTAGTTGTGGATCGATTATCCAAGTATGCTCATTTCTTGGCCTTGAAGCATCCTTTTACTGCAGTTAAGGTAGCTTCTGTTTTCATGAATAATATTTTTAGGCTTCATGGTATGCCTAAAAGTATTGTCTCTGATCGAGGCTCTACATTTATAAGTTCCTTTTGGAGAGAGTTTTTTAAACTCCAAGCTGTGAACCTGTCTTATTCTTCAGCATACCATCCTCAGAGTGATGGTCAAACTGAGACTGTCTTAGAACACTTTCTAAGATGTTTTTCAGGTGACAAACCAAGACATTGGGTTAAGTGGTTGCCCTTGGCTGAATGGTGGTATAACACCACATTCCATGCCTCCACTAGTGCCACCAACCAAGCTGCAAGACTATATTCCAGGCATGTCACCAAATGAAGCTGTGGAAGGAATTTTAAGAACTCGGGAACAGATACTAGACACCCTGAGGAGTAATTTGGTGTTGGCTCAAGAAACAATGAAGACTCAATTCGATAAGAGACATACTGAGAGGTCCTTTGCTTGAGGGGATGGGGTATTTTTACGACTCCAACCATATAGATAGAAGTATTTGGCAGTTAGAAAGAATATGAAGCTATCTCCAAAATTTTACAGGCCTTTTCAAGTCTTGGGAAATATTGGCCAGGTTGCTTACAGATTACAATTACCACCACAATCTCACCAATATAGATAGAAATATTGGCCAGGTTTCATGTCTCTTGTTTAAAGAAAAAAATTGGACAGCATGTGTCTCCCCTCTCAACCTTACCTCCTACTGATAGTTAAGGAGAATTGGTGCCTGAGCCTCAAGCCATTTTGTAAAGGCAAACCAGGAAGCATAACAATCAACCATTAGTTGAAGTTTTGGTACATTGGCAGGGAACTGATCTCGTTCATGGGAACCATACTAGCAGTTAAAACAACATTATCCTCACCTTGTAGGCAAGGTGCTTTAAAGGGGAAGGGTGTGTAATGGACTGCAATACTTAGATGATGGAAGAGACAGAAGCAAGAAGGCAATTGATGATGGACAAAGTTGTTAGTTAATTATGTTAGCAATCTATTGCAAAGTGTCGTTTGTATGTAAATAGAAGTAGTAAGTGCGACATGGTCGTTTAGTTGATAAGTGAATAAGTGAAACATGCATTTTGATACAACTGTAAAACGATGTCATCCTGTACATTCTGTAATTATAAAAATAGATTCAATGGAGAAGGAACTACAAAACAATATTCATGCAGAAAACTATCTCTCGATCTCTCTCTCTTTCTCAATCATTCTCCTTCTTTCTTACTCTTTACATCATCTTCCTCATCTTCTTACTTCTTTCCTCCACAATTTAGTTAATTAATTGGGTCCATTACAGACCCACATGAAAAAAAAACTAATTTTTTAATAGTAGACCCAACTCTTTTTTAAAATGATTGCATGGCGCTTGCGCACTCAATGACTATATGTAGCATCACTCTTACTTAATATACTAATCCCTACTATTCTACATACAAGTTTAGAGCAACCACGACTATTTATGTAACGCCCATCCTTGTGGTGAGATTTTTTATAAAATGATTTTAGAAAGGACGATGGGAATTACCATTCGATTTGAAACTTTTTGTTTCCATACCCAGGGTGCAAGACTTTAAGTTATAAAATGTGCTTTGAGAATAAAAGAGGTTTACAGCGGAAAACCATAATCTTAACAATAAAAGGCCTCTCATACATTTAAACACTCATGCCTAGACTTTCGTGCTCTTCCCCATGGGCCGTGTCCGTCCTGACACGTACTTCTCATTCAGTCCCTGTGGGGGGAGGGGCATACATAAAAACTAAAATGAGTCGATGACTCGTAAGCATTACTTCATACATTTAAAATATAATAACATACGTTTTCATTCGTGCATTTATCATTTCGTACATACTATACATACATGCATACGTGCGTTCTTTTGAAAACATCACTAGATGGGGTTTTTCTTTAAAAAGAGTTTTCTCTTTGTAAAACGTGTCTCCCGTCATTGCCTTCATTTCTTCAAGAATTTGTGCATTCATACATTCTTCTTATTACTTTCATTGGCCGGTACACACTGTTACGCCCCGTATGTTGGGGTTGGCAGTCTTCCTTTAGACCCGAACTCCGTGGCCACGGGTTGAGAATCCCTTTTCAGTCAGGGGTAGCACTGGGTGCACTACCAGTACTACTTACCCTGCATTGCAATCTGCCCATTCATTGGTACCCTTTCCATTCATTCATATGACTGTTACGTATTTTCATACATTAATGTTCAGTCCATTCTTTCAGTTCAGTCCATTCTTTAAGTTTATCTCAGCTCTATCTTTCATTTAACAGTTCATTCATGGAAAACGTCATTTAAGAGCATGGGCTTAAACATCATCTTTCATGACATCCATAAAGTATCAGTTCATAGAGACATTTTAAAACACTTTCTTTGCGTCAGTCAAAGCATCAGTTAAGCCTCAAGGCACAAGCCTCGACTTTCTTTTCTTTTCTTAAAAAATACATACAATAGCTACAGCGTATAGTCATTCATTCACATGCATACAATTAATACTTTGGGTGCGTAAAAAGGGGCTGCCAAGGAGGGGTTGTACATACTTATACCTTTGAACACTTAGCATGTTTTCGTAAGACATCTTTCGTGTCGTTTCATAAGGAAAAGCGTTTCATTTTCATTTCTTATATTTTAGAAAACTCTAGAAGAGTATGAACGTCATACTTACCTGGACACCATACTACTTTCATATCATGCAGTCCATTCATGTGTGTGTGAGATGCAACCTACATGCATACACATAACCTTAGCGTCATTCTCTATCTAATGCATAAGCAACTTAAACTATAAATAGAGTTACACTTCACTTGGAACACTCTCCTTCTATCTCGTGCTCTTACGTGCCTTTTACTATGTTAAAACCTTCAGAATCTACTTACGGTCACTACATCCTCCAAACTCGACTTTCTACTTCGAGTGTTCATCCCCTAAGGTGAACCCATGGATTAAGACACTAAGACTATAACACCTTGCACCCCAATAAAGACATTTTAGAATTTTTGGAGAGCCAATGTCCTACTACTAAACTTGAACTTAAAAACTTTTTTTTTTAACAATGCGCCAGATGCGAAAGATTCCATAAATAAAACGAAATTTAATAAATACTTAAAATCCAAAATAGAGTCTGCGGAAGCACTTATTTAAAAAGATATAGAAGTCTCATGTGCTTATCAAAATAATTTATTTAAACCTTAAACCATAAAACTAATCATAGCATAATCTGTTTAGGCCTCTGCCTTGCCTCTCGGGGTCAAGTCTTGTCCTGCAGTCTCATCCTCATAAATGTCATCACATAGGATGGTTTAAAAGGATAAAAATATACAGAAAATGAGTCGAATACTCAATAAGCAACACATCATACAGTAAACATAATAAACCTAAGGTTTTCTTGAAAAACGTGCATACTCATAAATACATACGTAATTAACATGAACATGAACATGAACTTATCTTTCCCTTATCATAGGCCGTAACCCACTGTTGACCTCCATGAGTGAGGGTTAGCGAATCTAAGTAGATTCTGATTCCGCCCGTGGCCACGGGTTGTGGAATCTATACATAAGGAAGACATACTGGGTGCACTACCAACATGCACGACCTAACAATGCAATATGCCCATCACAAAGGTATTGTCTTCATATCATAACATAGGCTGTCACATATATTATCATAGTCATACTTGCATACTTGTCATTTCATAAATTTCAAAGGAAATCGCATACATACTTGTTCATATAATAGATTTCAAAAGAAATCACATACATACTTGTCATATCATATCATAGATTTCAAATGAAATCACATTCTTTCATAAATGTCGTGATACATGTTTCCTCACATAAATTCATGACTTTTCATAAATAATTTTATGCATAACTCTCACATAAAATCATGCATGACTTTCCATAACTGCATAAATTATCACATAAGATCATCAATTTTCATAAACCTTCCCATAAAATCATGACTTTCATAAAATATTTTAATGCATAAATCTTCACATAAAATCATGATTTAAGTACATAAAAATGGGCTTCCAATGGAGGGCGTACATGCATAATATTTTTATAAAAGACATGTCGTTTACCGTACATACGTGTAAGGGTATGATCATGCTACTTACCTTGCAGCACTGATCCACTATTTTCGGCACGTAAACGGTCGCCTATAAAAATAAACATGTAATTTGTATAAATTTCTAGTTAAACATGTGATTTTATTTAAAATCTAAACTACTAAAATAATCCTATATTTCCTAAACCTAAAATCCTCAAAAACTCTAAAATATCGCCACTCTCCAATTATTTTACCTTTCATATAATTTCACAATTTATGAGATGATTAACCTTAAAATACTATTAAATTTTTACTATAGGAATCCATAGACCCTTCTATCAACACTAACTGAGCAGGGGTATCCTTGTAATTTACCATAACAACTTCCTAATATTAGTGATAAACTCTTACGGAATGGCCTTACTCAAGAGGTAGTGGCAGTGGCTTACCGTGATCAACAACTAGCGGCGGCTCGTGGCTGGGCATGGTGGCAACTCCAACGAGTGGGCGGCTATGCAACTGACAGTGAGAGAGAGAGAGAGAGACAGAGAGAGAGAGAGAGAGAGAGATTACGGGAGAAACTACATGTCGTGAGTGATAGAGAGAACGAAGAGTGAGAATCACAGCGTGAGGGAGATGGACTTATGTGTGGTGGTCCGGGGCGTAGAGTAACCGAGCTGCGACCGTGTGGTGTGGACGTTTCCGACGAGGAGCGACGGTTGACAAGGTGCAGGCTTGGCTCTACGATGGGCTCTGAATTGCTCTGTTTTAATGGAGCAAAACAGAGGTCATTCGGCTTTGGTGAGGCTGCGTTTTCTATGTTGCTTTCTGATGTGGGTCCGCAGCTGGCTTTGATGGTGAGGTCTAGGTGGTTGGCTAGGAGTCGCGGTGGGGCAGCTAGAGGATCCTATGGTGGTGCGACACAGAGAGCGAGAGAGAGTTTTCTATCAAGCCGAAACAATTAGATAGAGAGGAGCGGCGGACGGTCGTGGGCTTACCGGAATAGTACGAGGTGGAGGGAGCTGCCTGGTCAGCGGGTTCTATGGCTACAGTGAGGTGATCCAACTCTTCTAGTGGTCGACGGAGGATTGAGTAGAAAACATGGTTGACTTTGGTATTCACGGTGGAGGGAGAACGACGTGATGGTCTCGAGAAGAGAGGGGCTGGTTTCGGTTCTGAAAACCCTAGGATGTATGAAAGGCAGTATGTGCAAGGTTGTGCATGAAGTGTATAAATAGACATAGTGACGTGCATGCAGAGGAAACGGATGCAGTGGTTTGATGCGTGAATGGAAGACTCACGGTGGAGGACTTGGGGAGTGCGGCTTGCAGTTTTGGTGAGTATACCATATATATATATATATATATATATATGTATGATTGAGAACCCAAAAGAAAACCTTAGATAAAAAGAGACGTGAATGTGCATGTGTGACTAACGAAGAGAGACGTGCATGGCTTGCAATTCAGGGAGGAAAATTAGTTAGGGGTTGTATTATGAAGAGACATCTAAAACGCTAACAATGTTTGGAGTCTAACACTAAGGCATTTGGAGTTTTTTTTTTTTAAAAAAAATAGCCTTAACTCTAGGTTTAAATAAAAAAAATAAAAAAATTATCTGATAATTCTCTTATGGCTTTAACTCATTTATTGAGCTTAAAAAAATATCCGTAAATTATCCCTAAAAAGATAGGATCGGGTCTTTACAAAGACGTTCGTCTTACTCTTCTTACTAACCACATTTCGACTCATGATTCTGACTAATAGAATCACGCATCCCAATCCTAGACAATATACCCGTCACTATCTTCATGCACCTTAGCTCACACAAAATTCTCATTCACATCCATACACACCACACAACTCTAAGCCAACTCTGAGGCTTAAGCACCGTGTAACTATGTTTAGGACAGATTACCCATTACATATGGTGAATCCGTCCAGCACATGTATCTTACCCCCTTATCACTTAAGACCAACATATAACAAGTTGATCACCTGCTTGTGTAAACAAGCACCATACTCCGAAACCAACCTTCTCTTAACCTGGCTAGTATGACTCTTCATGCTACCCATCCCTTTTGACAGTTCATCCCAACACTTAACACGAAAAGACTCCATTCACAACCATGCCTTACGTCATGTCATAGCTCGAGATTACTCCCAAACTACACTGTGACCGTGTCACGTCACCTGACATCCTGCTTCATCACTTCTACCCCAACTTCTAACTCATCACAAGTACCGTTCTTCATGTACTCCTTTCACATGTGACATCTCGTCATGTTTTTGCCACGCCATTCCCACACTAACTCCTCACCTATCAGAAGCACGACTGCTGGTAACCATGTCTTTTCTTAACATTCCCCAGTCATGCTTCCACTGCATACTCTTACACTTGTTCTGCTACTTCACCCATTCTCCCAGCCATAAGTCAACTACACGGTGACACTCGTCACCTCAGACTACAGGCCACACCACAGCTACTTTGGGATACTATTCCACAGTTCCCGACACTATTCACCACGCTCTATATCTATCAATCATTCAATCATCCTTATCTCTGCGACACGCCACATGATGTGTCATTTCACTTTATGGAGTACACTTCATGTGTACTCCCTTCATACACGCTACGCCACATCACCATTACAGTATACCTGCCATATGGTACATCACTCCATCACATGGAGTATACTCCACGTGTATTCCCTTCATACACGCTACACCACATAGAGTACACTTAGCATGTACTCTTCCCATCCCACAATACGCCAGGAATGTATATTTTACATATACTCTCTTTATCCCACACTACGCCACGAGAGTACACACTCTCTTCCCAATCCACATCACACCACGCTACCATTACAACACACTCCACAACCACACTATACAGTACAGTCCACAACACTTCACAGCGCACTTCCCAACTATGCCCAACACTTCACTACACAAAATGCCGAACACTTCATTACGCAGCACATCACAATACAATGAACTCCACAATACTAACAGCACAGTCCACAACCTAATCAACTAACAAATAACATAATTAATGAGGAATAGAGGGTTATACCATCACGGGACAACCCATGCGTTGTTCGCTGACTGTCGCCGTTGATGACGTCTGAAGGGTCGTACGTGGCGGCTAACCCACGTACAGTGGCTGTCTTGGCCATTGGAGGTGGCTAGAGGCACGGATCTAAGCGTAGGAGAGTCGAGTCATGGTTCTGGAGTGGTGGTCTCGTGGTGGTGCCGAGGTGGCACACGTCGGAGATATGGCGGCTCGTGGAGGAGTTAAGGTCGTGGGTCACAACATGGGGAATTGGAGGGAGGACTTGGCTGGTCATGGCTAGCCATGGAGGAGCTGAGGAGGTGCGGTGGAACTTGTGGTGGCGTTGGGGTGGCGCCACGGTGGTCCACGACGGTAAACTAGGCCGTAAAGTGGAGAGGAGCCATGGGAGAGTGAGAGAGAGTGAGGGAGCTAGGTGGCTCGGCTGGGCCTACAAATGGCTAGGGGTGGTCACCGGTGGAAGGGGAAGCTCTTAGTGGTGGTGCAGTGGCCGTGAGAGGCGAAGCTCCGCATTGGGTGTGGAGAACCCGTGCGTCGAACGAGCTCCATGCAGCTGAGGAAGGGGCTATGGGCTTAAAGCCAAGGGGAGGAGGAAGGAGAAGGGAAGAGGGAGCTCGTGGTGGCATTCAGTGGAGCTGGAACCGGTGCACAGCAGCGCTAGGGACATCGGTGGCCTTGAGGCTGTGCGAAACCCATTTATGGGTTTCGTGCGTGTGTGCGATGGAAGGGGAGAGGGAGGTTCGTGGCTTGGGTTCCATAGGAGGGGTTCATCGGTGAGAGGGGAGGCTATTGGTGGCGGTGTGGTGGCCTGGGTGGCCGCGTACGTCGGTAGAAAGGGGCTGCTCACGATGAAAACGTGCGTGACAGGTTGCGTGCGTGCGTGGGAGAGAGTGGCCGTGCAGTGAAGGCTGGCTTCGACTTTGGGAGGTCGCCGGGGTGAGGGGAAGCTGCCATTGGTGGAGGTGAGACTGGGTGGTACACGGCAGCGTCGGGCTAGGCTATGGAAGAATCGGGCGAGAGGGGGAGGCGTACGTCATACTCGTGAGGGAAAGGGAGCAGAGAGAAAGGGGAGGGAAAAGTGAGGGAGAAAGAGAGGGGGTCTAGGTATTTAATCCAGTCCCTTCACCTTGGAATCTACAAAATGATCTAACGTAAGGAATTAAAACACTAATTTGAAAATGTGTAAACATTAACTTAATTAAAGCGCTGAGAGGAATTAAGGTAGAATATTATTTAAAATAAACTTTAGTTTATAAAATAATAATATTCATTCATCATTAATAAAATGATGAAATCTTATTTAATATTTTTAAAAGAATAAAACCATTTAATTAATTAGAATTTTCAACATAATTTAAATCCCATAATATTTTAAATAACTAAAATCATTTTAATAATAATATTAAAATGATTTCCGACAATTATAATATTTTTGGAGCTCTTCAAAAATATTATAATTGTCTTATTTAAAATCAAACTTAGTTCAATAATACTGGAAATACTCCATATAAAAATTTTCAGTGCATTTAAAACACTAGGTGTACTTTAGAAATCATATAATATCTTTGAAAACACGCCATCGGGGTTCAACATGCATAACGAGGCTCACAGTCGTTGGAGAAAAGGGGCGGACTGTTGCATAATTTTCGTTCTCGAAATTTGCTTATGTCAGAAAGAATGAGCGTACGTAAGAAGGAATGAGTGGGGTGTTACAATTTAAGTGCACGACATCATAGTTCTATTTTGTATTAATTTAAAGTTGTTAGTGAGATGGGCCTCATTTGGATGTCGAGATAGCCTCAACCCATTTTTCAATTTCAAATTTAAATTTTTTTTACTTTTTCATCAAATCATTATCTAATCCTTACAAGTTTTTCAAACTTCCAAACAAAATATAAAAAATAATTCTACTTTTTTAAATCCCAAAACAAAAATAATATTAAAAATTTAAATTATAAAAATATTTTAATTTTATGATTTTTTTTGTTCAACTTTTTCTCTCCTTTCCCAGAACAACATAAAACTATTATTAGCAAACTATTTCACTACTATTCACAAATTTTATCTAAACATCCAAACGAAGCCAAAACACAACAAGTTAGAGGAACTTAATTTCAATATTCTCAAAGGAACTTATGCAAAGTCCTTATATTGGACAGAGCAAGGAAATGAGATGGAACCAAGCAACCCATGAATATAGAAAAAAATCAATGTTGAATCAACATTGAAATTGTAAACAAACTTTGCCATATAAAACTGCAAAGGAAGGAATTTCAATCAAATTAAGCACAAATGGTAAAACACAATCTAAGCACTAGATGTCATATTCATTATTGTTGAGAACTTGTTTTGCTCACCTTTCTTATGTTCCGCTTAACCTGCAATCAAAGGAAAGAAATTGGCTCTGGTTTGGGTAAGGGATGCTTCCAATTCCTAAGTTAGTAGAATTATACTACGCTCCAATGGTGTATTAGCCTAAGTCCTCTGGGTGCGTACCTCGATTGGTATTTATACAAGGTTTGTTGCCTTGACTTGGTAACTCCCTCTTTGGTTTGGTTTTTGACTCCTTTCCTGATGTGTGGCCATCAGTATTTAAGCCTCATTTGAATCACTCTTCCATGAGATGAATGTCCTTTAGCATACATTACTACCCCGAGTTGTCCACCTTCTTATTAAGGCAATTCCAGATTGGAGGACTTTAGTAATGCTTACATGTGCACTTGGATCTCATGAATTGGTGGATCCCTTTTGATTTCGGATCTCATTCCTTGAGGGGGGGCCATGGGCTTAGCCAAATCTGCTCCTTAATACATAGGGCTCATTTAGTTTTGGAAGCACTACAAGGCGAAAGACCCAATAGTTACCCCACAAATTCTCGTTGCATATAGGCAATGGAAATTTTATGCTCCTTTTCTCTCCCTTTTTCTCTCTTTTTTTTTTATGTGCACCATTGTGGTAACCCCCAGCCCACCCCATCTTTTCACGATCGGGTTTCTCATGTAGAGCAACATCTGTTATACATATTCTCATGTTTGGTAGCGTATGTCGGTCTGTATCCCATGTCCCTTTGTGTAGCACAGATTGCGGGATTTGTCTATCTTGTCTCCACGTCAATGACTCATGTTGCTTTCTTGTTGGGTGTTGCAAGTCTCCAGACAGACTATGTGACGCTAGTCCCTTTTGTCCAGAGAGATTCAAAGGGCATTATTGGTCTGCCACCACCACCCAAGCTGACTTACTCGGTGAGAAACTTGTATGGGACCTTTGAGTTTGTTGATATGGATTTGTTTGGCACTCGACGTGGCTAAAAGGGTTTGCCGAACAAGTAGCCTTGTACATCAGCATGTTCCTAATGTGACTTTGGCTCCCTTTTTGTCATCTCGTCCCTGATGTTATGGACTTCTTAGGTTTGGGCCCCACTCAGCTCATCCCCAACGCATGGAGGATCTTGTTATCATGCTATGTGGCATGGTGATAGGCTTTGGACCTTGTGGGTGAGGAGTATCCCAACCTCACAGCCCATGAATTTGTTTATACCCACAGCATTTGACGCCACTAAGCAATCTCGAAGGCGCTTGTCATCCTAGCCTAGCAACCGAGGACAGGTCCAACAGACCCTGTCAAGCTTTGATCAATGGGAGGTGCACATTGACATGGTATTGGACTCTAAATACTTCAAGTCCATCCAGATTGATTTTCAGGGTTCCTTTCCTGAAGCACGGTTTGAAGAATTTGGGGCGCCATCTTCGGTGCCTTCCCTTTTCATTCATGGTGCCTTCTCTGGCAATATTAAAGCCACAGTTAATTCCACCTTCTTGGTTCGTTCAATGGTATTTGGCGGGGAATCTCCCGACATTCCGTTCAATCCTTAGAATTTATCCTGCGGTGACCATTCAAGTGTTGAATTGAGCATGGGGAAGGTTTCCATCCCCTCCTCGCCTTTTAGCATCTCGTTGCCCTAGGAGAGGGGTATTTCCACCTATTATTTTTGAAGAGATTCCTGCTCTCATCCTTACTCCTAGCGAGACTGGGTAGAGTAGAGAAGGTAGGCTCGTGGCCATGATAGGCGTGGCCTTTCTGTCACCTCCTCCCACAGCTTCTCTATCGTGTCATCTTGAACTAGCTGATGATCCTTTTCCTAATTTTATTGGCGAAGTGTTTGACTTTTAGAGATTACCAGGTCCCTCCCAACCTCAGCCTTCGACGTTTACCCCACAAACTGATGACTTCATGGATCCATTGATTCACTAGGATGCACATGACCTTAAGAGTTTTCTTTCCTCGGTAAGTTCTTCCACTTTTGTCATCGATTCTCTTTTTGTGCCGTTACCTGACCAACTTTATGCCTCAAGGGTGCACTCACTCACTAGTTGGGTTGGGATGTTTGCCACCAGGCTCGCTCGGAAGAGCAGGTTTGTTCTTTACGTACTTTGCATATAAGGCTCGGCAAGTTGTTTCTAGAGTGAAAGCGGTGACAGATGAGTGGAAGGTGGCTTAATCACAACTGGGCATTTACTCTCATGTGCAGGAAGATGAGATATTAACTTTGTCAGGCAAGGTAGCTGACCTTCGTCAAGAGTTAGAGAAATCCCAAGAAGTAACACCATGTATTATGTGCTCCTACTCCCAACCGGTTTGCACTAGTTCGAATTATACAAATGGCGCCAACTGTTGTGGACATGTTTCACACACCTTTTTTGCACTCCGCTTAACCTGCAATCAGCGTTATGAACCTAAGTCAGTAGAATTTCAATACGCTCCAATGGTGTATTAGCTTAAGTCCTTTAGTTGTGTACATCGATTAGTATTTATATAGGGTTTGTTGCCTTAACTTGGTAACTCCCTATTTTTCGTTTGGCTTTTGCCTCCTTTCCTGAAGTTTGGCCATCAGTATTAAGCTTCCCTTGAATCGCTCTTTCATGAGATGG
This sequence comes from Juglans hindsii, assembly GCA_003123825.1. Taxonomy (NCBI): domain Eukaryota; kingdom Viridiplantae; phylum Streptophyta; class Magnoliopsida; order Fagales; family Juglandaceae; genus Juglans; species Juglans hindsii. The sequence goes on along the minus strand of QEOW01003345.1, from coordinate 32,969 downwards.
ATGCTCTTTGGCATACATTACTACCCCACGTTGTCCTCCTTATTGTTAAAGCAGCTCCAGATTGAAGGGCTTTAGCCAAAGCTGCTTCGTATTACATAGGGCTCATTTAGTTTTAGAAGCACTGGAAGGCGAAAGGCCTAACAATCATGATAAACACGAGAATTTGTGACCAACTTGAGCTTTCTACTTTAAACTGCTTCATACTGCTATCAAAACCTAGTAAAGAACAAACGACAGCTAAATCATGATCCTAGACCAAAATTATGTTGTATCCAGAAACACTTGTTTCTAAATCACTACAACAGAGTTGGCTATTTGCAACGAAGAATAAAGCAATAGATTGCCACGCATCCCACGTGGCAAAAATAAAAAGGCATCATTTCGTAACATTGCAGCTTGAAGATAGAAAGGCCTCTCGTCTCCCCCATTTCTCCCCACATTTTGTCTTTCTATTTTCTTCTTCTTCTTCTCCCTTCTGTCACAATTACCCTTCGTCTTCGAGAAAGCTACAAATCCACAAATTCTTGTCGAGCTTGCGCAACAGATAGCATAACCTGATGCATTTTTCCCATCACACAATCTTCGACCTAGTCTTTAGGCCAAGTCCTAGAATAGAAGATGGCTTGGTCAAAGATAACATAATCCTTTTGAGTAGTTTTTCTGGTATGGCGTGCGCATTATCCATGGTTTTATTGAACTTTCTTTTCCCATTTTTGGCTATTTTAGCACCGTCTTCTAATTTTACTTCTTGAGCTTCCAACCATATGGAGTCCGAATCCATATCGAAGCAAACTACTCTCAAAAGTCCAGTTCTTCTTCCGAACTAAAATTTTTCTCAAGATATTGAAAGCATCAAAAATGACATAAATATACATATTAAACTTTAAACAGAAAGAATTTCAGTTCCCCAAAAGACCGATCAACTCAGCATGGTTTCCTCTATTCGTGATCTTGCAGATTCTGAAAAAAAAAATAGAAGCATTATTCAACTGCCAATAAACCAGAGAAGAGTGAAATTGAGAGAGAGTTTTGTTGGACTAGTAGCAAGTTATGCAATTCTTGAGAGAGAGAGAGAGAGAAGAGAAGTATGGTTTCACTCTAACGCATCCAACCCAGCCACAGATTTAATTTTGATTTTCTCTCATTTCTGCATTTTTTTATTCTTTTTTTTAATATTATTGGACTGACGTGGCAGTCAGCAAGTGCCACGGTGGGACGCAACTCGGATGTCCCTAGAACATTTACCATGAGTAATAAAATGATGTTCGGAATATTAGCATAAAAACTATTGTGACAAGAAATTTCCATTGCCAATAATCCTATACAGTACTCACAACAGTGCTACATAATGTGGGGTGACTAATTTCAACAATAGATTCATCTCATTCTAACAAAAAAAGTCCATTGCGACTTGGAATATATAATGCCAACGTGGTAAATGCATTTCAAAAAATGCCTACCTATATGCAACTAAATTACTCGGTCAGAAATGAATTGCAACCATCACCAACAACATCAATATGCTTGCAAATAACTATACATGTAACTTCTAAATGTATTAGCAACGACACATTATTTTTCTTTTTGGAAATTATAATTAAATTTGTATCGTTCTGATTTCCATGCAAATAAGATGGTTCAGTAGCAACAATCACATTTTCCTAGAAAAACATAGTTGATATTACCAACGATTGATTAATATGCTTGGAAATAAGTTTACTTCCAACAGGTATAATCTCATTGCAATATATCTTATATTATAACCAACAAGATAATTTCGTTAGAAACACATGTCAAAATCGCGGTCCGGACTTGACACCATATGTGGAATCTGTTCGAGGCCCTTTATTTTTCCTAGTCTGGACTCAATACAGAATGGTCTATTTGTTCGGTAAACTTTGTCCTCTTCTATCATTAGAAGTGAAAGTACACAACTAATCATTAATAGTATTATTTTATAAGATTGATATTTTTCCTAGCGATTTGTGTGTTCAACGTTAAATTGTCCTTATGAATATCAATTGAGAGAGAGAGAGTTTTTTTATATGAATTCAATTATGTTTTTCTCGTGACCTAGAATAATTTTAATTAATTAAGAGTTTGATTTATATTTTTTCTAAAAGTAAAATCTTATATCTTTGAGCGAAGAAGAACATACTTTAGATATTTTATTAAAAAAGAGTTTCAAAGATGATATTTTCCATGATAACAAGATTGATTTATAGATTATCATGTAGACTTTCGGAAAGAATCAATTATTATAAATATATTACTATGAATTAAAGAGGTGGATTCCAAAACCTTAGATCATTCTTCATTAATAGTTTATTCATTGTTTAGATTAGTTTGCATTTTTAGAATTTATTTTAGTTTTTTTATTGTGATTAGAAAAAAGAAAAAGAAAAAGAAAAAAACAACAAGAAAAAAACAAGAAGCAAAATCTCTATACATGTTGTACGATTGATCAAGGGCTCGGAGCCTTGTCAAGGAAGGCATTGGGCATCAGGTCTTTACCCACGAAGTTAAGGAACCAGAGGGCTTGGCTATCGGGCATGAGGGTCCTTAAGTTAAGGTCCTTTAGGTCGGTCCGGCAATTCTCTATCAAATGATCCCTTAAAGTCTTCAAGTCCTCCCTATACCCATAGCCTCAAGCTCTGGTACGAACCACCTTAGCCGCTAACATCTGGGAAAAGAGCCAGATCATGTCCTCCTTGCAAGCAGCCAACTTGGACTCCAGAGGCCCTATCTACAGCTCCCAATAAGCCACTTCTTCATTCGAACCAGCCAACTCGAACTCTAGAGCCATAATTAGTTGGCCCTGGTATTTAATCTCGTCCCACTTGAGCGTCCAGGATTCGTTGAGGTCCAGATACTTCTTCTGCAAGAATTTGTATTGCCTCTAGCCCAAGTCGTACTATTTGGTTAGCCTATCCTTTTTGCCACTAAGGTTCCGACAGGGCTTCTCAGCCCTATCCAGCACAACGGCCCTCACCTCCAACTCAACCTTTTGGTAGACTGGCCGATCCAGTATCCCGCTCCTCCTCCAGCAATCTAACTTCTACATGACCTCGGGCTATCTCCTCCCGACACTTTGCCAAATCGCCACAAAGATTGGCCACCTCCACCTTCGACTCGTCTCTTTCCCTCCTCCTGAGACACTGTGAGGGGGCTCATGTTCTCGGTAATCATGGTAGAACCAAACGTAACATTATAATCTGCATACAAATCTACTAATAAATGTATCACACTCGACACCAACTCTTCTGCACGAGTCTCATCATGAATTTTCTTCCGGTGAAAAGTAAGAAGCCGTAACTTACTACATGAATCAAGCACAACTGCAATCAACATCAAGAAGTTCATCCTATCGAATGACCCACAATACTTATCATATTTCATTCTCATGCTTATGACCATGCTCATCAAGCAACTATTATTACTCTCACTCACCCTAATCAACACTTTCTAGAGTTCACAAATCTCCAGAAAGCTGATGTTAGCAGTAACATATAAAGACTCAAAAAATCTTGTATTGGAATCTTAAACATTTTAAAAAACTTTACAAACACCCACACCATTTCCCACTTCTTAGTTTTAGGAGGTCCCATGTGTCCATCACCAAAGTAAGAGAGGAAATTTTAATCCTCACTCTCCATCCACCTGAAAGCCTTCTCAAATGTGTCAGCCGCCTCCGACATCATGTAAGTTGAGTTTCATTTAGTTTGTACATCAATAGACAACATTTTCTTACAATCAATTATCTCTTTGCACATATCTTAAACTTGTCTGATCTTGCAGGAGAGGAGGGCACATATCTAACCGCATTCCTAACCATTGTGATGGCGGCATTACATTCCTTTAGGCCCTCATTTACAATAAGATTCAAAATATGAACACAACATCTCATGTGCATATACTTTCCCTCGAACACATTCCCTGTCAAAAGCTATCTCAAATATGAAATCGCAATATCATTTGAACTTGTATTATCAACAGTTACAGTAAATATCTTCTCAATGCCCCAATCAAGGATGTACGATTCAATATATCTCCCAGTAAAGTCCCCTCAATGATTAGGGATTAAACAAAAACCACTTTTTTTTTTTTTTTTTTGCGATTCTAATCCCTATTAATGAAATATGCAGTTAGATACATATAATTAAGATTTTTGTACCGATGTTCTTGTATCATTAGTTAATGAAATCTTGATGCCACCATCTTTAAACAACTTTTTTAGCTTTTCCTTTTCTAATGCAAACAATTGCATACAATCTCTTGCAACTGTAACACGACACGACACTTTAAACTGAAGTTCAAGAGACCAACACATCTTCCTAAATCATTGCCCTTCAACAATTCTAAATGAAAACTAATCAGTAATTACCATCTCTATAATCGACAACTTCAAAACCTCTTCACTATACTTGTGGCTTACAATATTTGTTATTGTACTACAATCACTCTCCCCATTCCCCTCCACGGGTGTTGACTCACCCGCCAATGTTTTTTTGTACTTATCCAAAGGTCCATATTTATGAGAATTTTTGGGACATGAAGACAAATAGCTTTGCATGGTTGAAGTTTTGTTCCTCTTTGAGTGACAAGTGTACATCTTGCCACAATAATTACACTTAGCCGTAGGATCATCTACAGGACAAACCCTCCACCTTCGTAAAATAGTCCCAAACAACTGACGGATCCTTCTCGTTCCATTTCTTAGCAACTGGACAACTACTACTAGTAAGGGTTCTTGGGGGTCTTGATGTTTGGGTCTATCTCAAATCATATCCCAAGTTACTAGTCGGTTCATTTGAATCTACATCAATTGGAGCGATGATAAATCCATCTAACATGCCAAATAAATAATTAATTACTTAACACAAAAAACTAAAAACAACAGAAAACAACAACAAAATTACACAACAACTAGTTTGCAATATGAAAAACATCACAAGTTTAAGACTTTAATCTAGATTTTAGTTTACTCATCTTTCCACAATTTATATCAAAATAATTTTACAACACAATTAGAACATAATAAATTAACAACAATAAATTTTTTTATGCAAAAAAATATCAAATCAAATATATAGCACACTCAGAGTGGGAAATAGCTATCAGATTACTGTTCACAATCTCAAGACTTTGATCCAAAATTCTTAAAATGTATGTACATACACAGATAAACAATTTAAATATCAAATAATATGAAAATTAATGATCAAACATGAAGACAACAACAAAACCAAGCACTTTATAACACAAAGAAAAAAAAATGCTAACATCACAAATCAAAGAGGCTTAAATCGACAACCTCACAACAAAGATAGACCACCATTGGAAAGGAGGAGAAGTGAATGGACTCCAGGGAGATCAGAGAGCTCAAAGAGATCAAAGACATTTGAGAGATCAGAGATATGAGAGCTTAGAGAAATGAGGGTCAGGCCGAGTACTGAGCGGTGCGAAGGAGCACAAGGGCAGGCTGCTACATAAGAGAAGAGAGAGAAATCAGAAGAAGAATTGGGTTGAAGAGGGGGGAAGGGAGGGGTGGGGTTATTAAACCCTAGATCTAAATGACGTCGTTTGGTGTATTAAATCAAATGACGTTGTTTCATATAATCTTTTTTTCTAAACACTGGGTATAAAATGACGATGTTTCACTCACCTAAGTGAAGCAACATTGTTTTACATACAAATAATATATATATATATATATATATATGTATATATTATATCGGCTGGTTTGGCAGTTTGAACTTGGTTCAAACCAAACCAAACCGGTTGACGGAGGTTTCTACCATTTTCTACCATCAGTTGACCAGTTCCCCACCGGTTTTGTCCTGTTCTAGACTCCTTCCCAAGGGGCCAGCCTAAAGCCCCCAAGTTGCAAGGGCAGGATTGAAGAGAAGGGAGAAGAAGCCCAGGGAGGGAGACCCACGCACCCATCAGGTGCCAACACATACACGACCTCCACGTCGCCCTTGTCAATTTTCGACGTAACCAAAACCTCCACATCCCCTCCGTCGGCCGCCGACGTAACTAGAACCTCCACATCACCCGTGCCGATTAGTTGCATGTCTAATGCCTCTGTGACCCCGAGAATCAACCTAGTGATGCGGGTGACTCGAGGACTACCATCGACACGGCCTTTGGCCCAGACGACATGCTAAAGGGTGAGGAAGGAATGGAGACCCTGTTTTCACTAAGCTCCATGACCATGGGAGCACCCTAAGACAAGCACCCAAATGGGATGGGCACCTCGCTACCAACATCTGGAGAGACCCTCACAACTAGAGAGATGGTTGCTCCTGATGGAGTGGTTCGCCTCTCAGGCTCATTGACTGGGAAACCAAGCATCTCTGAGGACTCTTCCAACAGCATGGCGGGTTCACAAGGACCCCTCGGGGTAGGATCTAGGAAGATCGAGGCAAAGGCCATCTCAAGCTCTTCCTCCTCCTGATTTAGGGCCACGATTAGCCCCTAATCGCTTGGTAAGGTAGGTAGAAACAAGACAAAGTAGAACGTGACCCATGCAAAGGACAGACGGAGCCCCTTGCAGTAGAAAATTGAGTTACGCCTGCTCCAAGATGGCATCTATCCCACCCGAGGAAGACGGTTCATGCCGGGCCGATTCACTAGTCCTCGATTATGGCATAAACTGCAAAGATTGACCAGGGCCCCCAAAAGAAAATGGCATCTCCTGCTTGGACTCAGTACTACTACTACTCCACGACGACTAACTAACTACCTCACCCTCAGTACAAGGCGCTTTCCCTTTCCACTTCACATTTAGACTAGGCAGTCTCTTATGATCTGTGACCGATCCAACATCACTAAGAATCGGTCAATATTGGGCCCAATGAACAGGGTGTCGGTCCAAGCCTACACCTGATGGTCTGCAACCCACGAGTTAAACACCTTCAAAGGAGCCCTTTCCCGACTGGACAATTCCAGGGAAAACTCCTCATTGTCGAGAACGACTCCCCACACAGCTCGAACAGGAAATTCTTGGTAGGCAGCCTCATCAGCAAGGAATTTCCAACCATTGCCTGATACAAAGAAACACCTCTTGAACAATTCCTTGATGTTGAAAAAGTGTTCCATGCGCAAATTACCCTCATGGCACCACACCTCATGTGTGAAGAAGCACTCCCGGGCCATTAAATCTAAGTATTCCTCCCCCTTAGCGCCTAGGACCAAGCGTCAAAAGAAGCAACATGACATCAAACCTCCACGCTTTGGGATGAAGCTGCGAAGGAGCCAACACAAGGAAGTCCAGAACCTCTCAGATGGGTCAACAGAAGGGAAGATGCAAGCCATACAAAAACCTTGAGAGACACAGTGTGACCTTCTCGGCAAACCCCTTCGAGTCAATGACACCGTAGCGAGCTCCCAGAACCTCCAAAGTAAAGGAGTCAAGTACCCCATAACAGCTTCTCACCATGTCCAAATCCGAGTCAAGTAACTGTAGCCAGTGGTATCCCTTAAAGTATATAGGGTTATCCTGGATCCTAGAGAAATTAGAAGCTCCATAGTTTCGGGAAGATCCCTCCGGATGCGACAATCGGGAGACCAGAGATGAAGGACGAGAAACGATCTTCGGTACCATTTGCACTGGAAAGAAAAGGATGGTTAGGGTTTCTTGAGGGAAAGAAAAACACGGAGAGGAAGAAAACAGAAATTTTCTGAGGAAAAGGTAAAGTTTTGATAAAAAGAAGAAGGTGAAGGCCGGAACTCAGGGTTTAAATAGAGTGTCAAGGTCGATTGTGATGCTTCGAGTTAGAAGGTGACACATCCTACTGAAGGGGAAACGTCAGGGAGCAAAATCCAACAACTCTTGCGAAAATGAAGAGGTCGTGGGTGCTAAACCATCGTGCCCCATCCCGAGATGTGAGAACGTGTACCTCTGAAAAATATATTTTAAGAAGATGGGATACAAAACGTTCGTGGATGATGAAATACCCGTTATGCATGCATATCGAGAGTTTGTAGAGTAGCTAGAGGGACATATTCACCCCTTGTTCTAAATCCAAGGCTAATAAGGCCCACAACCCAAATGTTGCAAGCCCGCTAACTGATAAGGAAGCAGGAGGAACTCAAGCATAAATAGGAAGATCGGGTTGCATTCACACGAGCACACCTCATCAGAAGACTCACTGGAAAGCTTGCTGCATTAATTGCACCCACTAGGAGTGTTGGTAGGAGATCTTGGAAGAGGATCCTATCCCCGATTGGATTTTCCACATTAAATGCAACAGCATGTCCCTCAAGGTAGGGATGCCTGACCCGAGCACGAAGAGAAGTATAAAAGCCTAGAAAAATTTATAAATAAGGGATTCACTATCTACAACTCTCTATCTCTCTTACTCTAAAGCATACACTAACTTAGGTATCGGAGGTGCTTCCAGGCGCTGTAGGCCCCTCAAGTTCTCGTCTCGGGTGACCGGCAAAACACGTCTAACATGTCCTTAACATCAAGTATATTATTTGGGCAAAAAAAAAAAAAAAAAATACACTCTCTCAACTAGACATATATATGCTGCCTGAGTGAATATTGCAGTATCTCATGATGAATCATATATATGATCAACCAAAATACATGCGAGGTTTATGAATTTGTGTCGATAATAATCACAAATAGATATAACTTGCATCTACTATCGATATAATTAAGAATTGTGGAGGTCCTTGCATCGTTTTTAATGGAGTAATTATTAAATAGTATAGACATATGTATAGAAATTGGTGGCTATATAAACAATGTTAATGTTATGGCATCATGCATGTAATAAGCTGGTGAGAGTATCATCTTATTCTCATACTCGAAAACTAAATAATAATTAATTGTACGTTCACATAAAACTTCAAAGAAAAACTAATTAGTTCGTGATAAACTATATCGATCATAAAAGTACAACAAGACGAAGTTAGTAATTCATTACTGAGTTAACGAAAATCGTTAACCAGCTACCTCCAAGCTTGTTTATGGTAATTCATAATTAATTTATCGTCTTTGTGATTTAATCTCTTTTTTTTAGATATGTATTTTTATTAGAGAAATAATGATTTTGGTTAAGTAAAAAGGACTAATTAAAGCAATATAATTCATTGAGGAAAATCGTTTTTCGTTAATTGACAGAAGGGGAGAAGTGATGAACCGAAGCTGTTGGAGTTGTTCTGACCTTAGGATTTGGTCGTGGGCTATGGGCTGGGCCAGCTTGAGGCCCATGTGAGCTGGGCGCTCAGAGCAATCCTTTATGTTTTGTTGATGGGTTTTGTTTCTTTGTCTTAGTCCAAATCTTAAGTAAGTCCAAAGGTCGAGAGGCCCATTTTCTTTATTATCTGAGTTGGAGTCAATTACTGGAAGTCTTATCGAAGGGGAATCAAGTTGTTACTACTTTATGAAAATTGTTATTACCTTTCCTCCTCTTTTCTCTCTTCTCTGTTAATGGAAGTGCTCACCGACACAACAGTGAGCAATATCCCTTTACAATACAAATTCCAGTCAAATTATTACTATAAAAATCTAGTGGGTTACAATGTAATATCTCTACCGGAAAAGGAACGAAGACTTCGACAAGAATTCACCGAAAGTTCGTAAAAGCAATACTAATATTCTTTCCAAGTGTACACGTTTTGATTTTCCCAAGCCATTGATGTGAGTGGAAAGTTCAATGTACCGTGGAAGGATGGGATCAATGTCCCCTGCCCTTAAATTATTTTCTAAACTTGAACAGTATCTAAAATAAGAGAAAGGTAAATATATGAAGTGAGTCTAATAAAGAGGTCTCGTTTGTTTTTACGGATGAGATAAGATGAGTTGAGATTAAAATTAAAAATTGAATAAAATATTATTTATTTATATTTTTTTAATATTATTTTTATTTTGAAATTTTAAAAAGTTAAATTGTTTATTTTATTTTGTATAAGAATTTGATAAAGTTATAATGATTAGATGAGATGAGTTGACAGAAATTGTAAAAACAAACGGTACTGTTTTGAATAATATTAAATTCTCAATAAATATTGTACAATTCACTTCACATATTTATCTCTCTTGATTAAAACTTTCAACTCGGAGCATTTCAATTGATGAGTAGTAGGCCCTTACAAGATTGATTATAAATAAAGCCCTTAACTATCATACGCTCTACAAACAAAATCAATATAATGGGATCATTAACCATTAAGAAAGCATTTTCCCTTCTCATCAACTTTGTCCTATTTGCTCAGTTTGTTCCTTCACCGGAAGCTGCTTTTTCTTCTACTTCTTCCGAAGAAGCTACTGCTCTTCTTACATGGAAAGACAGCCTTCAAAACGACTCCCAATCTCACTTATCTTCATGGAGTCCTTCAGTTTCTTCTTCCAATCTAAACGTAAGTAGGAATCCATGCAATAATTGGCTTGGTATTTCATGCAACCTTGCTGGAAGCGTTGTCAAAATAGACCTTGGCAACTCTAGCTTACAAGGTACGCTTCACAGATTTTCTTTTTTGTCATTTCCAAATCTTGCGTACATTGATCTTTACATGAACGCACTTTTTGAGACAATTCCACCTCAAATTAGCTACCTTTCAAAACTCGAATATCTCGATTTGTCCTTTAATCAGTTTTCAGGTAAAATCCCACCAGAAATTGGCAAGCTAACTAATCTTAAGGTCCTCGACCTTGAAGACAATAACCTAAATGGCTCCATTCCTGAAGAAATAGGGCGCCTACACTTTATAACTGAACTTGCTCTTTACAAAAACCATCTAGAAGGTTCCATCCCACCTTCTTTAGGCAATTTGAGCAACTTGGTTAACTTGTTTCTTTATGACAATGAACTTTCTGGTTTCGTTCCTCCAGAAATGGGAAACCTCTCCAATTTGGATCAACTTTTCCTTAGTATTAACCACCTGACAGGTCCAATCCCTCCCACTTTCGGAAACTTGAAAAAGCTAACCATCTTGTCCATGTTTGGTAATTCACTTTCCGGTCCCATCCCTTCAGAAATTGGAAATTTGAATTCCCTAAAGGAATTAAGTCTTCTTCAAAATAATCTTTCAGGCTCAATTCCAGCATCATTAGGTAATTTGGGAAATCTTACCATACTTCACCTGAATAATAATAGCCTTTCTGGTTCCATTCCTGCGGAAATAGGAAACTTGAAGTTTATCAGTGGTCTACAGTTGGATGAAAACCAGCTGCATGGTTCTCTTCCAACTTCATTTGCTAATTTGAGCAATTTGATATATTTATTCCTTAGTGACAACCAATTTACGGGTCCTATTCCTCAAGGAATTGGAGATCTCATCAACTTGGATACTCTGGAACTGGAAAAAAACAAATTTACTGGTAATTTGCCTCAAAACATTTGCCATGGTGGATCACTTCTGTACTTTGCTGCAAGCAACAACCATTTGGATGGCCGAATTCCCAAAAGCTTCAAAAATTGCACAAGCGTAGTCAGAGTTCTATTAGGAGGTAACCAACTCATTGGAGATATATCTAAGGACTTTGGTGTCTATCCAAACTTGAAGTTCATAGATCTAAGTCATAATAGATTTTATGGAAGGATCTCAAGTAATTGGGGACAGTGTCAACAGCTACAAATCCTACTTCTGGGTAAAAACAATATTACTGGTAGCATACCACATGAGATTGGAAATTGGACACAGCTAGGTGAACTTGATCTTTCTTCAAATCATATAGCTGGGACTATTCCAAAAGAATTCGGAAGGTTGATTTCTTTAGAGCGATTGAGGATGAATGGCAATCAACTCTTTGGTGCTATTCCTTTTGAATTTGGATCATTGACAAATCTTGAATATCTTGACTTGTCCTCAAACAAGCTGAGTAAGTCAATTCCAAGTAATTTTGGGGACTTCGTAAAATTGATTGACTTGAATTTAAGCCACAACAATTTTAGCGAAGGGATTCCAGCCCACCTCCTAACCTTATCTCATATCTCCAAATTAGATATCAGTTATAACTCTTTAAATGGAGAGATACCAATGGAAATTAACAAATTGGAGAGCTTAGTGATCTTAAATCTCTCTCACAATTATCTTTCTGGTTTCATTCCGAAAGCATTCGAAGAAATGCGTGGCTTGTTGTATGCCGACATATCCTGCAATGAGTTGCAGGGACCCATTCCTAATAGCAACGCATTTCAAGCATTACAAGGGAACAAGGGATTGTGTGGTAATGTTACAGGACTACAACCATGCAATGCTTCCATGATATACAAACATAGCTCAAAAAGGGGACACAAAGTCGTGTTTCTTCTTGTTTTCCCGCTTTTAGGAGCAGTTTCTGTTCTACTTTCTTTCATTGGGGTTTTTCTCTTTTTGCAAAGAAGAAAGATAGATCTAGAATCCAAACAAAGCAAGACCAAGGGCCAAGTACTGTTTCTTTCAGTATTACAATTCAATGGAAGAACATTGTATGATGAAATCATAAAAGTGACCAATGGTTTTGATGCTCTATACTGCATTGGGAAAGGAGGACATGGAACTATCTATAAAGCAGAGCTAACTTCAGGTGATATCATAGCCGTGAAGAAATTCAATCGACCACTGAATGATGCTGGTGAGAACAGATTTCAAAAGGAGTTCTTGAATGAGATAAAGGCATTGATAGACATACGACATCGAAATATTGTTAAACTTTATGGCTTTTGTTCCCATGTGCAACATTCCTTTTTGGTCTGTCAGTATCTAGAGAGGGGTAGCTTGTCCCTAATCTTGGGCAATGAAGATACTGCTAAAGTATTGGGCTGGAGTAAGAGATTGAATATTGTTAAAGGTGTGGCATATGCCTTGTCTTACATGCACCACGATTGCTCCCCTCCGATTATTCATCGTGACATATCAAGTAGTAACATCTTGCTGGATTCTCAATTTGAGGCTCATGTTTCAGACTTTGGGACTGCTAAGCTTTTGGAGCTAGACTCATCCAATTGGACTTCCCCTGCAGGCACTTATGGATATATTGCACCAGGTTATAAATTATTTCATTGTCATGTCAAAGAAAAGCATGCATATGTGTTGATTTTTTTTTTTTTCCATCTTTCCTTGATTTCTTTTCTTTGCAGAGCTTGCTTATACAATGAAGGTAACTGAGAAATGTGATGTATATAGCTTTGGGGTATTGGCAATTGAAGTCATTAGAGGACAGCATCCAGGTGATTTCATCTCTTCACTATCAATGCCGTTAGCTATAGAGAACATACAGGTGAAAGATGTGTTGGACCAACGGCTTCCATTTCCAGCAGCTCAAGTTGAAAATGAACTTATAATAGTTGTACAACTAGCCATGAAATGCTTAAATGTCTATCCCCAATCAAGGCCGACAATGCACATGATTTCTCAAGTGTTATCGACCAATATTGCACATTCCTAGAGCCATCCAGACGTGCATTTCCAACTTGAAAGTCTAGAGTTGAAGACTATAGACTATCCAGATAATAGTTAATGAAAATAACTGCTAAATGTGTTAGTCTAAGATAACTATTAAAAGTTGTTCTTTCCATCCCAAGTATTTATGTGTAACTTTTGTTGTCAGTTGTATGAGTGTTAATGTATCTTTTTTTATCATCTAATGTCCTTCAATTTAATTCCAACTATATCAATCAACAAAAGTGTCTTTTAGGAGAATAACTGTGGCAAGTTTTTGCAACTCGAAGGTTGGTTTGTTCTCAATAAATCCTTTTAATAGAAACCCATGTGATTTGAAACTTTTAGAGTTGAAGACCTTAATTCAAAAAAGTGGGAGTTTGAGACATCAATTTATACTTTTTCATTTTAGAATTACTCTTATATATAATTTTTTCAGAGGCGCGTGATATTTTTTATATCTTCTATCAAATATGCAAAACAAAATAGCAGCTTCAGGCTAGCAATTGCGAAGTGTGGGAGGTAATTCCCCACTCCCCACCCCACCCCCCCCCCCCCCCCCCCTCCATCNAATCACCGCAGATCCTCCCCACTAACACTTATAGGGTTGTCATTATAAATCTATTGCGTTAGTATCTTCAATGAAAAAATTTAGTCTGATTGAAGAGTTATTATTTGGTACTCTTGGAATAAGGACATGTGGTACTCACATCCTATCACATCCTATCATATATATATTCTTTGAGTATTAGTTGAATTGTAAATTTGTTGGGTAAACTTCAAGTTCAAACTGAAAGAAAGTGCAATTATATCAAATTCACTCACAAGATTCTTGAAAGATAGTCGCTAGTCCTTCATGAGATAGACATGAATCTAGCCAAAACTCTGCCAATTTTGCTAGATGTTAGGTAATGTGAAAATTCCTAATTTAAATGCTCTTAGACTTCTTGCTATACTTCCGATTTACGTGTTGTGGAGTAATTATTTGGTAGACGCTCATGGGACGTGTAATTTGGCAAATTTAGACTTTTAAAGGTTTCAAACCTAGTTTAACTCTAATTATAGCTACCCTTCCTATGTAATCATCCTTATGTAAGATTTTCTATGTGTGGAACCATTCCTGTATAAGCATCCTTCTAGCGAAGGGCAAGTAGCAACTTAGGCACAGTTTGACACAAGATTGACAAGCAAGGCATAAGGCAAATCGGGAAATAGAAGAACAACGTACAAGTTCGAGCTTGTGCTCGGAATACTTTCCTCGCCGTATCATGAGTTCGAGACAGTGTTCGGAGGTCATCCTACTTGTTTGAAAGCACAAGTCTGAGCAAATGCTCGAGCATGCTTTCCTATCCATCATTTTTCAAAATTGAGCTCGAAAACTATTTTCGAGTTTTGCTCAAATACCGAGCAAGTATTCTGAAGGTGTTTCCATCACGTGGATGACGTTCACAAGCAATAGTCTTAGAGGCACACGTAAAGCAAGCTTCTTTTATCTCTGCCACATCTTTCATTTGTCGTACACGTACCATGGATGCCCGCTGACCAACGCACCCAACCTACATTTAGCAATGTTAGTCCCATGAAGCCCAACCCTCTTTCTAAAAATAGCCTTATCCGCTCTATCTTTTTCACCAAAACTATAAAACCCCTCTATAACGACCCGAAATAAATTTGATAGATGGATTTCTTTAAACCTTACAGACATCGTGAAATCCCAAAAGGATTTCATAAATCGAGTGATTAATTAAGTCTAGTCTGTTAGTGTAGTCAGATCTTGATCCACTATGGTAATGGAATTGCCCTTCTCTTTAATTAAGGCACTTAGGAATATAGTTTTACTAAACGAATTACACCATTATACTCATATGAATATCTAAGATTCTACAGTGCAATAATAAGTTTTGAATTTTTTAGATGAATAATAACCCTTTGGGAGAGCACTACATGGCAACTAGTTCAAACATTTGTCAATTCGCCATATAGGATCACTAAAAAACTTTTTAGCTAGGCACATATCACTATCCTAGATATCCACTTTGAAACCCTAGGACACATGTCAAGAGCATAACAAAGTGTGAAGAGATGCAATGTGATTCAAGCTTGTCATCATGCTCTCTTATACTAATCATTATTCCATCCAACTAAAGACTATTTGATCAACCAAAAGAGGGTTTCAACCCTAATGAAACCCCAAATCCTTGGAGGCCAACCGAAACCCTAAACCCCTTGAGAAAACCAAAATCCCAAATTGGTTTAGAAACCATAAAGTGGCGGGTTGCAACTAAGTGATTTCTCACTTGGTTAAATCACTTCCACATGCACCTAACCACTCAAGTACATACTCTTACACTCTTATCCACTCTCTTACATCTTGGTAACTGCATTTGACCAAAGAAAAATTACACGAAAACCATACCCTAACTGAAATTCTAACTAAACCCCAAATTAGATGCATTTTGATTAGCCGGGCTCGTTTGGATACTGAAGTCATCTCATTTCATCTCATTTCATCATTACAATTTTCTAAATTCTCAAACAAAATATAATAAACAATTCAACTTTTTCAAATTTTGAAACAATAATAATATTAAAAAATAATATTCTATTAATATTTTATTCAACTCATCTAAAATCATCTTATCTTATTTCATCTCACTATACAAATGAGCCTTTAGTCCCACCAATACCACCCCTTTTGGCCCAAGCTTCTTCAACAAGCTTCTCCCCTCATACAAGGCCATCCCTTGGCTGCCATGGCACATCATGTGCTGCCCCAAATAATGTCATTTATGGCCGTTTACACACTTAAAATCAGTCTCACCCACTAGGCAACACAGAAGTAGATTACCAGATACACTTCAGCCCATTTTCCTCCTCTTTTCACAAGTCAAACTTACATCACTTAGTCATTCACCCACTAAAGTCAGCCTTCATCTATATTCCACACCCCTTGCATTGCTTCCCACACTTAGCCACATTTCATTAAGAGAGCAAATTGAGAGGGAGAGAAGCTGAGAGAAATCTGGACAGTTTTTGTGTTCTTCATTCCAAACTTTGTAAGTTATTTTATATAGATCTAAGCTCTTGTAATTTCTTTTTAATAGTGATTCTAGAATACTTGAGTTAGTGTTGGTGAATTTTTCTTGAGTTTTGGTTGAAAGGTTTGGTGTTGACAGTTTTGGTGTTTTGCGAACTTTGGTTGATTAGTCAAGCATGCTATCACCTACATTTGAATGATGAACATATTGGAAAAGTTATTTATCGACTGTTGGAGTGTTTGGAGTTGATACGAGTGTGTTAGACCAAGAAAATCAAGGATTGGTCTTATTTGAACTAATCTTCGTATTTTGACATTTTTCTTTGATGTAGTAAGTTCAAGCTTTCATGAAATGTGTCATTTAGTATCTAAATATGATTTTATAACTAAGGATATGATTTTAGAGAGATGCCATTTTCAGTTTAAGCATGTTAGTATGTTAAATGGCCAACTAGCAACCTTGGAACTATCTCATTTCAGCTTGTGCCCTTTTACATTTCACTTAACTTTATGCTACACTTCTATAAGTTACCTTCTAACTTAATCTCCATATTTTTATGTATGTACGGTGGTAAGAGTTATATTGTTCATATTTATGCCACTTATGCTTATTGTAATTGTTATAACATACCACAACATGTAATCAATCATCTATTAGACATTTAGAAGTACTTTTTTATATAATATATTTTCTTAAAGCCGCAAGATATTTTTTATATCTTCTATAAAATACGCAAAATGAAATAGTAGCTTCTGACTAGCTATGCAAAAGGGTGGGAGGTAATTCCCCACATGTAGTGGTCATCCCATATAGAGGGGAAAATTATCATGCAATTGCAATTATATCTAATTCGCTAGACCTTCACAAGATCTTTGAAAGATAGTCGCTAGTCCTTAATTTGATAGACATGAATCTAGTCAAAACTCCTACAAGTTTTCTAGACGTTAGGTCAAGTGAAAATATTTGATTCAAAAGCCCCTAGACTTCTTGCTATACTTACGATTTACTAAAAGTATTGCAGAGTAAATATTTGGTAGACACTCATGGGGCCTATAATTCGGCAAATTTTAACTTTTAAGAGGTTTCTTAAACCTAGTTTAACTCTAATTCCAGCAACCATTCCTATATAAACATCCTTATAAGAGATTTTCTATGTATGGAACCATTTCTGTATAAGCATCCTTCTAGTGAAGGGTGAGCAACGACTTAGGGACAACATGACACAAGGAGAGCAAAGCATTCGAGTGAGCAAGGGCTAAGCGGGCACATGACCAGGTGAGCAATGCACAGAAGTAAGTAACAAGGTTGGCAAGCAAGGCATAAGGCAAATAGGGGAATAGACGAGAAATGTACATGTTTGAGCTTGTGCTCAAAATACTGTCCTTATTATATAATGAGTCCGAGATAATACTCAAAGGTCGTCCTGCTTGTTTGAAAGCAAGAGTCTAAGCAAATGCTCGGAAACATGCTTCTGATCCATCATTTTTCAAGACAATGATCATGAAATGTTTTCGAATTTGTTCAAATATCGAGCAAGTATTCTAAAGGTGTTTCCATCCAAGCGATAAAAAATCCTCCCAAGTACCCAGATGCACACCAACACTCATTGGGAACCCATCTTGCATCCGCGTGGTGTCCTATTATGAGCAATAGGCATAGTTAGAAGAGTCAAGGACTCTACCTCCCCCCTCCCCCAATGTTTGCCCAAGCAAAGAGCCTTTAAAACACGTGGGTGATGTTCACAATCGACAAGGCTAAACTTCACTCCCCTTGGCCAAATCACCTGAGGTAAGTGGAGCAAGCTTCTTCCATCTCTGCCACATCTTTCATTTGTTGTACAAGTATCGTGGATGCCCACTAACCAATACGCCCAACTCATGTCTAGCACTGTTAGTTGTGTGAAGCCTAAGCCTCTTTCTAAAATTAGCCTTCCTCACTCCGTCTTTTTCTCCGTAACTCCAAAACCCCATCCTCTCCATCTCTCTTAGCCAAAACCCTCACTCTAGAAAAGCGAACCCTAGGCCCTTGAGCTTAACCCACCAGTTTCACCTTTGTTACCATGCCCATCTGAAGCTTTGTCTCAATATCCCACACTCCCTTACTCAAACCGAGAATACTTGCCATTATTAAAGTCTCACACACTAACATTGAGTTGTACAATGGATGGCATTGGCGCTAAGTGAGGAGCTCATTGCACCAGATACCAACTGGCCAAAAAACCTTTTCCACACGAGGTAAGTGAACTCCATGACCAGTTATTGGAATGTTTGTTTATGATTGTAAAGTTGCATGTTCTCCTTTCGTTCTTGATATTACCACTGTAGTCAGCTGAAAGTGATGTCTCTGGTTCTTATTTCTAGGTTTTTTGATTTTCATGTGCCTCTGTTTTATTCTACTAGTTATGTAATCTGATTTTACAAGCAATCAATTGACTTTTGATAGGGCACTGGTTGTTATTTATGGGTTGTCGTTCTTCATGTGCTCATGTTTTTCTTTAAAATTTATGTAATCTAATTTTACATCTGATTGATTGACCTTTGATAAGGCACCGATTCTTATTTCTTGGTTGTTGATATTCATTATAGGTGTTATCTGCACCCCCATCCAAGAGGTGCCCCTATCCAGACCCCCGCCCATGTGGCTAGGGGGTGGACAATTTGGGCCCTCGGACTATGGGTTCCCTAATCCAATGCTGGGGGCCTAATTGCCCCCCACGACCGTCTGCCCCACTCTGCCCATAACCCACTCAAGGCGAAAAACAACCAAAAAATGAAATAAATAAATAAATAACAACCGAAAAATAACAACAAAAAACAACAACAAATCTACTAATACATCCCTAAAGTCCACAGATCTATCCTCTAACAAAAAATCCAAGAAATTACAAAGTATAAACAATCATGGCCCCGGCCCACGGCAAGACCACGACATCACCAAGGGAATACCACGACGTGGCCATGGGTCTGAGCAAACCCACGGCCATTCGTGGTAGTGGTTCCATTGCCATGCTTCAAAAATGAGAAAAAGAGACTGAAAAGTGTATGAGGAGGAGAGAATGGAGAAAGGGTAGATAGAGAGAGAGAGAGAGAGAGATATAAGAGATGATAATAAGAATTAGAGTTTCTACCATTCTGAGTTATATGCTCATTCGTAAGTATAAAACGGCGTCGTTTTATACTTACGAATTTGTTATATATATATGTATATGTATATATGAATTTGGTCCAAGTAAATGGGGTAAACCTTGGGTGCCTGGGCCCAACCCGGGGTTCAGTCCCCGGAGACAAAAAGCGTATAGGCAGATCTCTTCTATGGATGGGGGCCCCACCCAGGCTTGGTGGGGTGGCTGAGTACGAAGCCCCGCCACCCAAGCCTAATCTTCATGTGCCTTTGTTTTGCTCTACAAGTTATGTAATCTGATCTTACATGCAGTCGATTGACTTTGGATAGGGTACTGGTTCTTATTTCTTGGTGTCAATGTTCATGTGCCTCTATTTTGCCCTACAAGTTATGTAATTTGATTTTACATGCAGTCGATTGACTTTTGATAGGGCATTGGTTCTTATTTTTGGGTTGCCAATCTTTATGTCCATTGTTTTGCTCTACGAATTATGCAATCTGATTTTACATGCAGTTGATTGGTTTTCTGTAGGGCTCTGATTCTTATTTTTGGGTTGTCGATTGTCGTGTGCCCCTATTCTGCCATACAAGTTACGAGAACTATATACACTTGCAGTCCCATTCTACTTCATTGTTCCTTATCCTTGAATATCTACATTAGGACCACTCTTTCATCTTCAGCCTCGAAAAGAAATAGCATGTGGGTTAATTTTCCTTAAGTCGAGATGTTGTTAGGTCAATTCAAATCCACATTGTACACAGTGTTTCATTGTGCAAGCTAGGTGTAAGAAGCTTTTCTTTTTTAACGTTGTGTTGCTCAATGTTTTAAAACAAAGGAAGATGTGGATCTTATGAAGTGTATGCTTGTAAACTTTTTAAAAGAAGAGGTTTTTAGGTGTGTACGTCGATCAAGATGACAAGCCAAGTTGGGGCATTACCCTTCCCAACGTCTCTCTCATTTCCCTTTTGAGTTTCCTGCTCTCTCTCTCTCTACCCCCCCCCCCCCCCCCCCCNCTTCTCTCCCTCCCAATCCAACGTCTCTGTCTCCCAACCCCTTGTCATGGCCCTTGCAGTTGCCAACAACCACAAAGCACGTCAGACAGCAACTTTACTTTAAGTAGCAACAACTCTCTCGATTTCTCCTACGTCTCCCCTCCATTCGCAGCCGTTGTCCTCATCCATCATAAGGAAGACTTGTCGAGCTGCCTAACATTGCCTACAGCAAATCCATCCGCTAATCAGCACCTCGTCATGACTCACAACTTCAACACCTTGAGCAATCGAGAAACAAGCCCCCATGAGCCTCACCCACTCCCTCTCGTGGCCAAATTAGCCATCGTGTTCTACAACCACACCCTAAACCAAGCCACCGTTGCACCACGCCAACCCCCGATCACCTATCATGCCAGGAACACCTTGATTCCACCACGGTGGGATCTCCTCTTCTCTACTGCTGTCGACCGATCACGAGATCGAGTAGCCCTTGCCCAACCATGAGCTACCATGGGAACACCGAGCCAGAGCCCTACAATCGAGAACCCACTTTTTTTTCATTTTTCCAATCACTGTAACCCCCTCGGCCATTTGCCTCCTTAAGATAACCACCAATCATGTCATCCACCGCCTCTCAGCGCCAAGAACCACCCTTGTTTCTCTGCCTACAAAACAAAACAATCCTTTCGTCCTTCAACCCGCTTGCACCCAACACTGCCGTTGATCATCAATGGAACCACAGTCATGCTATCGCAGTTCTCTCTTTTAACTGTAGCTCTTCTAGCCAAGCATCACCATAGCCCTGAAAGACACACAGAAGCCCAGAGTCCATAGCTCAACATCACCATCAGTTAGTCAACCGACTCACTGTAATCTCGTGTGCCATGTCATGAGTCACCACCCAACGTCCCTTCAAATTTGGGTATATTTTCTACCTCTGGGCCTCCTAAGTATGTATCTTTGCTCAGTCTCCTATGTTCTTATCACGATTTTCGTTATCTTTTGCATGCATTTCATTTTATTTGTCATGAATTTCATTTCATGGGATTTCTCGAAATGACACCATGGTAGTCCCACTATAGTTTCGCTCTTCAAAACCGTAAACTTTGAAACAAAAATTGACTATGAGGGCGGGTATGAGCAGGAAAACCCAACACAACCCAGAGAATCAAATGGGGGTTTGGCGTCGTTGGGCGACCAGTTTGTAATATATATTGTGTTGATTTAATCAAAGAGATTTGATGGACTAGATTATGTGTGTAAAGGTCTTATGATAGGAGTCATGGTGACATATGGATATATAGTTGATGATGCTGAATATGAAGATTTAGGCCATGTTTGGAAACTCATCTCATCTCAGACACAAAAAAATTTCAGTTTTAAATTTTCAACTTTTTCATCTAATTATTACCCAAAACTGGGCGAAAGGGATTTATGGGTTTTAGGTACTAAAAATATCTAAAGAAAAATGGAGAGAGGAGGCATACCTGGGGTGGCGTCAGTGGAAATCCTATCTTCTATAGTGGCATATATGAGTTGATTATACCCATTGGAACTAAATTTATTTCCAAGCATATTCATCAATTGTTGGTAATATCAACTATTTTTCCTAGGAAAATGTGATCGTCGCTACTAAACCGTCTTATTTGCATGGAAATTAGAACAATACAAGATTAATTATAATTTCCAACAATAATGTGTTGCTACTAATACATTTCGAAATTACATGTATAGTTATTTGCAAAGATATTGATGTTATTGGTGATGGTTTCAATTCATTTCCGACCGAGTAATTTTGTTGCATATAGGTAGACAATTTTTGCAATGAATTTACCGCATTGCTATTATATATTCTAAGTTGCGATGGCAATTTTTGTAAGACGGAGATGAATCTATTGTTGTATTAGTCACCCTGCATTATGTAGCACTGTTGAAAGTACTGTATAGGATTACTAGCAACGGAAATTTCTTGTCGCAATAGGTTTGATGTTAATATGTTATTTTTAACATCATTTTATTAGTCTTGGTAATTGTTCATTTTTATCAATAGAAATACATTTTGTTGCTTTATTCTTTGTTGCAAATAGCCAACTTTGTTATAATAATTTAAAACACATGTTTCTGGATACAAGATAATTTTCGTTTAGGATCCTAATTTAGTTGTACGTACAAGAAAAATTGTCTTTTTCGGCGCCAATAATCGTCGCAAATAACCCATAATATAGCTGCATTTAATCTTTCCCAGCGATTTATACTGCGTCGAACGTTTGTCTCAATTATTTATTCAATTATAAGTTGAAACAGCAATAGGCAAAACTTGTCAAGAAAAATTACATTTTCTTGTGATTTTTAGTTGTCGCAAATGCATAAAAAAAAGCCCGGAAATGGTGTAATCCGTTTACCACTAAATCAGTGAAAAAAGTTAAAAGCAAAGAAAAATTTCGTCGCAAATACTCAATAAATCGCTACAAATGACTAAATCTTTTTTTTCCAGCAATCATGAATTATCGTCACTATGATGTATGCCCAACAGGTAATTTTCGCCGAAATAGAGATTTTGCGGCGATAAAAGATCGCCGCAAATAAGTTAAATGACAAAAAAATTATTTTCGGTGAAATTTACTCGCCGGAAAAGGTTTTTCACAAAAAAAAAATGCACAAAAACAGAATACATAAAAAAATACAATACACATACAAATTATATGTTCTTACTCAAAAAAGCAATTGCACAAGTGGGAAGCACAAAACCAAACTTACAAATGATCTAAAAATCAATAACAAGTGTCACCAAGGTATGCAAATTGCACTGGCTATGATAAAATTTAACTCATCCTTCAAACCATTATGATAAAATTCAATAGAATCATTATTCTCACCTCTTCAAACTTCTCAAAGTTCTGAGTGTCTAACTCATCCTTGAGCTCAGGAATAAAAGCTGCTTCCATCTGATATAATTTGTCCCATTGTGATCCTTTAAACCATGGGTGTGCCTAATATGAGTAGACACATCTAAGCTATACTTTTCGAAAAATAGACTACCCATAAAGCAACAAATTGGAAGCAACTAGTAAAAATGCCAACTTTTAGTTCATGAGCTCCTTTGGTACCAAGCCTCTGCTCAACATTGCAAAGGAGCTTGCAAATAAGATCTTTTGTCTTATAAGAAAGCTTGGCTTCTTCAGGGAATTTCAAATGAGTTCTCCAGTTCACAATCTACATTAAATTAACCATCCGTTTCATAAGAATATATAAATCAGATGTTAGCAGACATGTCTTCATGCACCATACCAAAAGGCAACATTCATGTCAACACAATGGGAAAAAGAATGATATGATCCTAAGAATGAGATTGTCTAATCAAAGATATCATTATTGTTAATAGGTCCAATTATCCGAGACAAAATATAAAATTTCAACACAGCATGTAGCTTTTCCAAAGTCATGTAAAGGACACTTTAGGTGCAGACAATATATAGTTTTCTAGAGATGCTCCTAGTGGGATGTGAATTTTATCATAGTACAAGAATGGGAGGTATGAGATTCATACCTCTTTTTTAGATCATTTGCATTCTAGACAACTCATAAGGTTTTGCACAAGTAGGAAGCACAAAATCAATAACAAGTGTCACCAAAGTGGTTGTAACACCCCGTATTTTAGTGTATTTTTATTGAAGGACTATTGCTATTAATTCAAAATTTATTCTCTTGTTTTAAAATTATCGGATATTTTTAAATGGTTTATTTTATGATCTTTAAATTGTGAAAATTAAATTTGATATGTTTTCTTAATATTTATTATTGTGATGCATTTAAATTGTTCTTTATTTTAAATTAATTGATTGTTGGATTTAATTATTTTATTTTCATTGTATCATTACATTTAAAATATTTTATTGTACTTGTTGTTTTGAAATCATTTTCGTTGGATCATTTTTGTGACCCAAGAGGTGAGGATTGGACCTCATTTCTTTTTCCCACTTTTCTTTTTCTCCTTTTCTTTCCTTTTTCTTTCTTTCTTCCGCTGTTTTTCCTCCCCGCGTGCTGCGACCTCTCCTCTCTCCCTCCCCGTGCATTCCGTCGCTCTCCCAGCCTACTGCCGTCGCGCCGCCGTGTGTAACACAGCCCAGCCCAACCTCTCCCCCACCGGCCGGCGACCCTTCCCCGTAAATCTCAGCCCCTATCTCGTCATTGTTAGCCTCCACGAACCACCCAAAGCCGCGGCCTTCTCTTCGTTCCAGCGTCGCCGTCGCGCCACCTCCGGCCACCATCTCTTCACCACTTCATCCTCGACCTCCTAGCAACCCAAAGCACCCATCCCCAGCTCCGATCCGTCACCGGTGAAGTACATCCAACTCCATTTCCGTTTTAGGTATTTTTGCACTTCAACCACCCTCTACGCTGCCACCCACGGAAAACCACCACCACCACTAGCTTCACCAACATCCCTAAGCCCTACCCTATCAATTTTGGGTCTTGGGTTGTCCCGGTTGAAAAGTGAGTTTTTGAGACCCACGGCCACAGTGTATTTTACACTGTTGCGTTGCTGTGTCGCCACCTTTTGCACCTCCTTGATCCTTCAGAAATTATTATATAGCACTGTAAGTATTTTTTCAAAGAACTATTGTGATTTAAATATATTTTTGCACTAACTCATATTATTGTGATCTGGTTGGACATGCTGGACTGAGTCCGAGGAGTTCGGGGGTCGGATGGATTGTGGACGGAGTTGTGTGTTTGGTTGGTATTGTGAAATGTTAGTTGTTGGTATGGTGTTGTTCATGTACATGGCATATTGCACGCATGATCATGTTTGTAAAGGAAACTGGATTTTTGTGTTCATGCATTCATGTTCATGTGTTTCATGAAAACTAGATTTTCTTGTGTTAAAGGATTTTGGGTGCGTGTGTATCACGACCCCAAGCCGAGATGAGGTATTATCTCGGTGGAGCTCCTCTGGTCACTCGGGAGGGGAATATACTGAGTGACGTCCCCTGGGTTGTCACTGGGCGACAACGGGATTGGACGAGATGGTCTTGTGCGGACTCCGTGGCCCCTCTGCTGGCGAGGGCTAGAGGATGCTTGGCCACAAACGCGCTGGGCGCGGAACTGAGCATCGCTACGAAGCCAGGACGTGCGGATGATCCTTAGGGGAGATCATGGTGCATTGGTTAATGGAATAATGGGCTGTTTTCTGGGAAAATAGCGTGTGTTGATTAAAAGGTTTTTATGTGATTCATTTTCTGGAAAAATGACGGAGTATTATTTTTGGGCCAAAATGGGATTTTGGCGTGTGTTGAAAATATCTATTTTCGGGAAAAATGGTATTTTTGGATCTAATGCATATTTCATCATATGCATGCATGTTAGTTGCACTAATATGTTTTTATCTCGTGGTTGTTTGGTTTATACTTACCTGCGATACCATTTTATGGTAACGCAGATTTTGATGCAGAGGAGGATGAGGGTAAGCCTGAGGATTCGGCTCCGCCCTAGGAGTGATGATGATCACTCGTTTATGGTTTGAGACTTGTATACATTTTATTTGGGATGACTGTATAACTTTTTAAAGATACTTTGTTTTAAATATTTGTATTAAAATTCTGGTACTTAGTTGACTTGTTAAATTTATCCGCTGCGTTGTTTATTCTACACTGTTGCATGTACACACACTTGGCACTATCGTTGGGATGCGTGACCGTGTTGTCATCATCCTGGCATCTCGATTCTTGTGTCTCCTTACATGGGGGTCGGGGGCGCCACAGGTGGTATCAGAGCAGTTCGGCTCTGGGTAAAACCGCATGTCCTGTAGGTGCAGTACCAGAAAGTTTTAAAATTGTGATTTGAAATTATTTAATTTAAAGTATGTGGTTTTTATTGGTTTTATTTAGTTTATTGTATAGTAATTGTTTGTTTATTTATTTTATTGCTTTATTTTATGGTAAGTTATTTTATTGTTATAATTATTTTTTGTGAACTACTTCATTGGTTTTATTTATTTTGTCGTATGTTATTTTACTTATAGAATTTTATTTTGTTTTGTTTTGTTTGTTCAGAGTTGAAAGGCGGGTTAAGGATTGTGCTATGGCCGGAAAATGGTACGACTGTGAATGCCATTGTTAGGCTTGAACATTTGGTGCAGTAGGCTTGAACTCTTGGCAACTGGTTTGTTTTAATATCAAGGCTCGAACATCGTGGTCAGGATGAACTCTTTGGAGTAGGAACTCAAGTTGCTGCTAAGGAGGGGAATAGTTTTAAATCGCTTAGGTTAATTGAGGTCGTAGCTTCCGTAGAAATTATGTAGTGAGTTTATGGAGTAGGAGGTTGTAAGTTCAACGAACTTCAAGGTTAGATTTATGAGAAGTTCATCTAAGGTTTGAGGTCTTATAATTTTTAGGAAATAAGTTTATGGGATTTAAGGTGGTAGGTTCAACAAGCAATTGAGGGATTACTTAGATTAGAAGTTTTCGATCTTGTCGACCTTGATAAGCAATTTGATAACATTTGGGACTTTAGAATTTACAAGCTTTATATGGTGAATGTTTTAGATTTAAAGTCGTTGATCTTGAAGATTTCGAGAAATAATTTTTATCTGGGTTAAGGTTTTAGAATTGCAGAATTGAATGGCTGAATTAAAATAGGATTGATGAGAGTTGAGTTACTGATATGAGAATTTTTTCAGAAGATAATTTCTTTGGAGGTGGAAGGTAATGATCTAGTTTGTGTATTTTCTGAGAATTGAGGATGTTGATCTAGTTCGGAAAATGATTTCTTTTAGCTCAAGGTTATAGTGACAGGATAAGGATTTAATCCATATTAATTTTAAGGATAATAGATGGTGCGGATTTAAGAAATGATTCTTGTTGATTTCGAGGATATAGTTCTAGTGATGGAAATGGTAGTGATGGATCGCTTGCACGTTTGGAGGATTATTGGTTTTGGCTAAGGATGCATGAGATTGATGCGTAGTAATGGTGAGTGTGTATGCATTTCGGAGAGTTCAGTTCCAACCGATAAACATTAAGATAGTATTTTCCTAAAAGACACTTCCAAGAAGAAGAGGAGAATTATCTTCAGCCACAAGAAGCATTCAAGAGCCATAGACTGTTTCACACATAAAAAGGTAGCCAGATATTATTGATTGGCTGGCAATCATGGTAGCAAGGGTTGCTATCACGAAAACTGGCCAGAATAAAGCATTTGTTTGTTCACAAGATCCAGGAACAGGAAGTGTCAATATGAGTGCTTAATCCAAACACATTTTTCCTGAGTATAATAGGAAATATTGGGTCTGTTTGACATATGTAAGCAACCACATCAATAAAAGGTGTTACCTGGCACAGAGTCATAGAATATTCTTTCTGCAGAATTTGGGTATTTCATCAGATAAGCAGCTTGGTCCCTGTAAGCAAGAAGAAGACAGGGAAATACCACACAAGTAAAGGCGATCTGGATAAATAGAATGGATGATTTGAGGGAAATGAGGTTGAAGCTATCGGACAAAGAGGAAACTAGGATTTTTGAACTACATAGAGTTTGCTGCACTGCTATTGCTGATGATTTTTGCTGCTGATCGGGAGAGGTTATCATACACTAAAACTAAGAAGGAAAGGAAGAAGGGATGCCAAAAAAAAATATTTTTTACTACTGGCTTGACACTACCCGAGGACTGAAATTTTGGTGTTAATGCTGACATAATTTACGGTTGTTGCTGTTGCAGTCCTTTGTAGCTGCTGTTCCTCTATTTTTGGATGACTAAATCGGCAACGTTGGTTTCCATTATGTTGTACTAAAGTTGAAACCACAATAGAGGAGGAGAAGAGAGGGTAAGTAGCATTCTAAGTTTGAAAATAGAAGCTTGATATGGTCTGAAATTCTACTGCTGTTGCTCTTTTGCTTTTGCTGTTTGTATGAGCTTGTGCTACACTTAGGTGGTTTCATCCGGTCACGATACCTGTGGTGACAGCTACAAAAAGAAAGAAACTGAATTTAGTGTTGCTGGTTGAAGGTGTCATGTACTTGAGGCATGAAGACCCAAATATGTTATTGCTGCTCCAACCTCTCTTTGCTATACATTGCTGAGTTTCATAGGATACTGGTTGCTGTTTGAGGCAACTAAATTCTGCTGTACTGGCTGAGATACTTTTTGAGGTGGTCTTGAACAAGGTAAATCAGTGACTAAGGTGATGAGATTTGAGAGGAAGGAAGGTTGAAGATATCTGGTTGAATATTTTTCTTGCCACTGCAACAAGATTTTCTGCTGCTATTGTCCATGATGTTGCTGCCTTATTTCTACTAGAGGTTGAAATGGTGACTTATTCCACTTCTCATGATGGCCTAAATCATAGTTCTACAAGTGACAAGTGACTAGAATAGAGGACAAGTAAAGATCATGGAAGATCAAGCTGAAACGAAAGGTATGCATGTGACAAGTATGCAGCTGAGTTTTCTGTTTTCCTTTTGATGTTTCCCACTACCATTTGGTGAAACTATAAGCTTCTAATGTCTCTTGTTCTATCATGGCTAACAAATAAAGTGATGATGATGAAAACTAAAGGAAATTAGCGAGGCTGAAGTATAAAAAGTAGATCTGAAAGGTATAAAATGCTTACTGCAGCAAGCATTGATTCCCTCTGTTTTCACTTGCTTCTAATGTTAAAAGCTCTTAAATCTGCAGCTATAACTAAAGATTTATCATATAATAGTCACTCTACACTTACTTAAGAAGAAAGAAAGAGGATTTGTTTAAGAGAGAAGGCCTTAACCCATCGGTTTAGAGCTTACAAGGTGTAGGTATGAAAGCCGAAAATTTCCTGCTGCAGTTGTTGCATATTTCTGCTATTGTTGCTGGCATAAGTTTATGGTGATGAAAACTACTATTAAGGCTTCTGTTTGACATATCAACAAGATTCTATTGTTGCTTCACCTACAAGTTTTCTGGTGTGATGTAGTTTCTGGTTTGTTGTTGATTGAGTTGCTTTACAGTAAAAGAGAAAAGAAAAGAACCAGAGAAGGAAGAGGGAAGGAAAGCTTGCTGTTATAGTTCGGTATGCAGTTTCTTTTTGCTGTTCCTGCAGCTGTTTTCTTCAATTTCTTTTGAACTACTATCAACCAACCTTATACGGAAGATAAAAATGAGGATGGCAAAGGCTCAAGACCTCATAGATTCGGAAAGGCATAAAACTGGGTAAATCCAAGAGGGTTACAAAATTTTCTGCTGCCATAGCTGCTGTTGCAGAAATTCTGCTGCACAGCAGCTTGTGGTGGCTGTTTGAGGCCTAAATTCCTTTCTCTGATGGTTGAGGATGCTGAGAATGGTGTTGTTGTGAAGGGCTTAAGCAGAGGAGTTGAGGAGAGGGAGTTGAAGCTGCTGTCATTTCTAAGTCGTCTTTGATTATATTTTCAGCATATGAGCATTCTGTGTACCCCCCGAACACATGGGCAAAGCTGAAAACCCGCTATACGAGTCATGAACTCTAATTGGGTTGCACTCTTGGTTAGAATCTACATTTGCAGACTCCAACATGTCCATACAAATATTCTTTTTCACAAGCCTCCTTCCTTTACATGAAGGTTCAGAAAAAATATTGCGTCCATTACCATTAAATATCTTTCGCTTCTCTTTATCCAGATGCTCAGAGGAACAGAAACTAGACTCCTCATGCTTTTCATGGGGAAAAGGGAAAATTCTCAGTACTTATCACAAGAGATGGCTAATTCTTTTTTGTGTAGGCAAATGATGAAAAAGATTGAGATATGACCAGAGGAAATATGTATGAACTCATAAAGCAAAACCAGTTCTACTAGTGAGACTAGTTTAGAACAATGTTCAGGGAAATTAAAAAGTAATAGTCTCCGACTGAAAAACATAAATATAACTTTGAAAATAACCAAGCAGATATACATTGTAAGCAAGGCTAGCATCTTACGCAAGCCACTAAATTGCTGAGATTTTGCATGCCAATGTAATCACTCAGTTTGGAAAAAAAAGAATAACCCATAAATCGAATGAGTGGAGAATAATGGAACCCCTGTTAAAGATAAAGAATGAAAGGAAACAAAAGAAGTATTGGAGAGAAAAATATTGTTCTCATTCCTCTTTGAATCTGTGTACATCCTCAGTATATATATCCTTCGAGCAACACCAACTTAACCAATACGAAAATAGAAATAATAACCAACCTAACCTATTCTACAATATTCTAGAATAGAAAGCTATCTGTACAAAGAGACAAAAAGAAACAATCCTAACAAACTATGCTGAGCTGGAGGAATATTCTTCTGTTTTATCAGAGTGCGTGTGGAGTAGCTTTTCATTGGTGGAGGCTTGATTCCTTCTTTGTTGAGACTCCCCCTCAAGATGGGCATATATGTTCAGAATGCCCATCTTGGACAATAAAAATTGAAATTGTGCTNTTTGATTCCTTCTTTGTTGAGACTCCCCCTCAAGATGGGCATATATGTTCAGAATGCCTATCTTGGACAATAAAAATTGAAATTGTGCTGTGGACAAAGCCTTTGTAAAGATATCTGCCAACTGAAACTTAGAGCTAACATGAACTGGAACAATCACACCAGCAGCTACCCTTTCTCGAATAAAATGGCAATCTATCTCTATGTGCTTTGTTCTTTCGTGAAAGATGGGATTCTTGGTAAGATGAATAGCAGCTTGATTGTCACAATATAGCAGTGCTGGCTGTTTGTGCTGTATGTTGAAGTCCTTCAAAAGTGTAATTAACCAAACAACTTCACAACAAGTATAAGCAAGTGCTCGATACTCTGCCTCAGCAGAAGATCGAGATATTGTTGCTTGTTTCTTGGATTTCCAACTCACTAAAGAGTCCCCAAGAAAGACACAAAAACTAGTGACTGACCTTCGAGTTTCTGGGCATGCTGCCCAATCCGAATCACTGTATGCTTTGAGATGTAAAGAGGAACTAGCTGAGAAGAAGAGACCTTGACCAATTGATCCTTTTAGATATCTCAGAACTCGGTGAGCATGGTGCAAATGAATCTGAGCTGGTTTGTCCATGAATTGGCTGAGAACACTCACGGCATAAGTGATATCTGGTCTACTAATTGTTAAGTAGATGAGCCTACCAATCAGCCTTCGATAGCTTGTAACATCTGTCAACATATCAGTGGAAGAGTGTGCAAGTTTATGATTTGATTCAATTGGAGTACAAGCTGGTTTACAACCAAGTAATCCAGCATCTTCTAAGATTTCCAATGTATATTTTCTCTGACACATGTGGATCCCAGCTGCTGTTCTTGCAACTTCTATCCCCAAGAAAAATTTCAAGATCCCGAGATCCTTAATCTTGAACTGACTGTGCAGAAATTCTTTGACACTTTTTATGGTGACTAAATTGTTGCTTCCCACAATTATGTCGTCAACATAAACTAAAAGAGCTATAAAACCATGTTGATCATTCTTAGTGAATAGTGAGTAATCAGATTTTGATTGGTAAAAGCCAATCGAGAGCAAAGCAGCAGTGAACTTTGAGTTCCACTGCCTAGAGGCTTGCTTCAAACCGTAGAGTGACTTATGTAACTTGCAGACCAGCTTTCCTTGTTGTTGAGACTCCCCCTGAGCCACATAACCCGGTGGCAAATTCATATATATTTCTTCATCAAGATCCCCATTCAAAAAAGCATTGTGTACATCAAGTTGGGCCAAGTGCCAGTTATTGACAGCTCCCATTGCAAGGAAGAGTCTAACTGTGGTAAGTTTTGCCACTGGACTGAATGTCTCTTGATAGTCAAAACCCTCTCTTTGAGTGTACCCCTTTGCTACCAATCTAACCTTATGCTTGTCAATGGTCCCATCAGATTTTAACTTTACCTTATAAACATATTTACAGCCAACTGGTTTCTTTCCAAGAGGTAAAGTAGTGATGGACCAAGTGTTATTGGCTTCAAGGGCATCAATTTCAGACCTCATGGCAGCTTTCCAATGATCAGAGGCCACAGCCTCTTCATATGACTTAGGTTCATGGGTTAGTGAAAGGGACAATGCATATGCTCGATGAGATGATGATAAATGATCATATGTGATGTGATTGGTAAGAGGATATGGAGTGGAAAAATTGGATGATGTATGGATAGGGGCTTGAGAAACAAGGTGACAATGATAATCTTGTAAATGGGATGGAGTATTCCTCAGTCGACTTGATCTCCTTGGAACAATGGCTGAATTTTGCTCTACAGCAGGAGCAGATGTGGGAGAATTAGACTCTGATGCTGTGAGGTTTGAATCAATTAAATGAGGATTAGAAGGAAGATGAGAGGGAGCTGGAGACTGTACAGACTGATCTGAAAAATTGGTAGAGGAACCAATTGTGATTTGTTGAGAATGAAAGTCTGAAAATGCAGGTGGAACAACAAAATCAAATTGAGAGGAAGATTGAATAGAATTTGAAGAAAGGAAAGGAAAGGTGG
>QEOW01003344.1:388020-422074 GCA_003123825.1 Juglans hindsii | reverse complement strand
CGAAAGTTCTTTGGACATTCTCTGACAAAAAACCAAAGCCAACCTCGTCACCCGACTTCTTTCTGCAGGTGATAGACAAATTCCTGACAACTCTTCTTTGGCCTCTTTGTTAGTGTTCGTCTTCGTTGAAGACTAAGCACAAGACTCCATATATGATATATCATCCCACTTGACACCCACAGCTTAAGAGTCAGACAACGACTAAATTTTATTGCTTTGAAATTAATCTGTGGCTTTATTCAGGGATTCGAATCCATATTTCATATTTTATAAACCAAGGACAAAATTAATCTAATTCTATTTGTTTGTCATTGTAGGGTATAAATTCGGGGTCAAGATCCTCCCGTATAGAGCTAAGGGTGAGTTTGGATTCCAAACTTATTTCAACTTATCTCAACTCATCATCACAATTTTTTCAAATCTCAATACAAAATATAATAAATAATTTAACTTTTTCAAATCTCAAAATAATAATAATATTAAAAAATAATATTCTAACAATATTTTATCAACACAACTCAACTCAGTTCAACATCTAAACGCAACCTAGTCAGCATTAAATACTCAGTGAATACTATATGATCCACTTCATATGTCTATCTTTCTTATTTGAAATTTAAGACAATCAAGATCGGCATATATATACTTTGTTACCACTATTTACATTATGTGGCGTGTGTGAGAGAAAAGGATATGTCAAAGTCTTTCAGATTTTATTGTTGGGTTAAGCAACTAATTAATCAGGCTATGTAAACATAAGCAAGTCTTTTTTGAATCTTTCCAAATATTCCACGTGTGGAAACATCATATGTGAAAACACTTTCATTGTAAATAGCTTATTTCCTAAGAAAGCAAGAAGCCAACATTAGCGTATATATGCTTACACAAACTGTTGTCTTGCAAATTGATAAGTGTTCTTTGTGTGTACACACAACCACAATTGCTTTGAATTTGGAAAAGCTTAACCCTTTTGGATTTGGAGAATGCTGCCAGTTGGATATGATTCATCATTTTATGCATGCAGACACCTCATGTTCATATATTTTGTTGCTTGCAGAGTAAGTAAATGATCTTGTCTCTTTTCTCTAAAATAAGAATTCTTTGTGCTTGCAATGGATCGGAGGTTGGTCTTTTACCCATAGAAAAACTATGGGTCTTTAATCCCACACCCCACACTTGGCGTGTGGGGTTTTATTTTTATTTCTTTTCTTTTCTTTCCTTTTAACACGTTATAAAACAAAACTTGAGGAGAGTTTAAGGAGAGAGAGGTCGGAGAGAGAGGCCGAGGAGAGCTTGATGAGAGAGAGAGGTCGAAGACAGAGAGAGAGGTGTCGAGGAGAGCTTGAGGAGGGAGAGAGAAAGAGGTTGAAGGTGATAGCGATGAGTTTGACATAAAGTTGGGAGAGAGAAAGAGGTTGAAGGTGATAGCGATGAGTCTGACATAAAGTTAGAAAAAATAAAAAATGTGGAGTTTAGAGTAAAACAGTGGCTGACGTATAGTAGGGCTCTTATCCATGTAGTTGTTGTAAGGGCTAAATCAAAACAAGAGGACAAACTTCCAATATTGTAGCAATAAAGCTTGCTAGAAGCCTAGAATGGTAAAAACACACCACCACCATGATTATTAGTAAATAGGCTTAGCATACTGGATTAATTATGAACATATTATATTATATACTTACAGCTATACCGATTGTTACCTCTCATTCTATTTATAATCATGGCCGTCCATTCTGGGTCAACCCAATAATTAATGCCCATCAAAATTCAAGACAGGTAATTTGCATCCATAGAATTAATTGTCTACCCATGCAACTTTGACCAGAAAAAACAAAAAAGAGAAGTATATACTAATATCCGTCTTATTTCAGCTTAAAAAATCTATACACAATATAAATTTAATGTCAATACATGTCTATATGATGACTATTGGGGATCAAAAAATAAATATTTTTGTGTCAATGACTCAGAAATCACAGAACCAAGAATTGTTTGGCAACTTGGAAAAGGAGGGGGGGCCAAAAGGTAATCACACCTTGAGAGAGTGCAACAGCATTAGCTGCTTCAAACTCTGCTTTTGATGGTCTTCTTCCACCTTAGAACAACTGTTTGGATGTTGAAGAGCTTGAAATTCCGTAAGGGTTTTTCCCTCTAGAAGGTCATGACTCTTCTCATGATCATCATCTTGAAGACCAAGCGAGTACACCACATCTTCCTTGCTCCATCCCGCACGTAGTAAGACCGTAGACAACATCCTCATGTGAGATGCCATACCCTCTTTACTCCTCACCATACCCACACTCTTCCTCTCATCACCACCGTCCATCATCATCATCATCTCCCTAACCTCGTCTTCCTTCCACCCTCCATCCCTCAACCTCCATGAGACCTCCTCCAAACACCCCCCCAAATCCCCACTCCTCCACCACCGCGTGCCGCCACTCGCCGCCACGTCCGTCCAGAACTCAATTCTTCTTGCCTTCTTTGCAGCCCACGCCGGGGCCTTGATCCCTGACCTTGTCGAAATGTTCAAGAATTCAGATTCTTGGAAGAGCCGGGCAACATCGAAGCTAAACACACGAACATCTCCACCATTAACGTAAAACACCGGATTTCCAGCCATGTTGGGCTTCGAAGGAAGATAGAAATGTCGGTATATGGGAACGAGAGCCGGAGCTTTGTCCAAGAACTCCTTGGCCAAAGCCAGGGCTTCGTCAGTGTCGTCAGGCCGATCGACCCCCCAAGACTCGCACCAGAAGCTTCTCTGAGAGACTCTTTTAAGGATTCCCAATGAAGGGAGGTCGAGGAGGATACGGAGCTGTTGGGTTGAGGAGGAACGCCAGTTTGGGAAGCCGGGGGCGACGGGGAGTCCTTCTTGGAGAATGGAGCGGAGGTCCGGGGGAAAGGAGAAACCGAAGATTGACTCGACGGAGGTGAACTCGGAGTCGGAGAGACCTTCAAAGACAGGGATGTTAGACGACTTGAGGTGTTCCATGAGGCTCTTGGAGTAGGCAGCAAAAGAAAAGCAGGCTAGCTTGGACTTGGGGGGCTTGTTCATCGTCATGGTGCTTGTGGGGTTCGGTTTCTGCAGTCGAGTTAGTGTTGTGGTAGCCATGGGGAGAGGCTCAGAAGTTTTAAGTTCGAACTGAAAGAATAACAATGGAAAA
Source organism: Juglans hindsii (assembly GCA_003123825.1). Taxonomy (NCBI): domain Eukaryota; kingdom Viridiplantae; phylum Streptophyta; class Magnoliopsida; order Fagales; family Juglandaceae; genus Juglans; species Juglans hindsii. The sequence goes on along the minus strand of QEOW01003344.1, from coordinate 418,907 downwards.
TGTATGAGGTCGTTAGGATTCTGAACGGGTTTGAAGGGGGGAAGAGGAAGAAGAAGATGAAGCAGACAGACAGTTCCTAAAGTTCTGGTTGGAGCGAAGAAATCGTCGGACTGAAATCCATGATCCGCTTTGAATTCTTGTGTGTTTGTGTTTCCATACTTTTGCTTGTGGTTTAAATACATAGAGATCCCTATGGAAAGATAGAGTCTTTGACTCTTTAGCACGCGATACGGGATGGTCCGACGACGGATTCCTTGAAGCGTGTGACATGTGTGATGATAGCTGCCGAGATTGAAAATAAAATTCAAAGAAAAAAATGAAAATGATTTATACAGATTTTTAGGTGCGTAAAATTTACTCTTTTGTCAATAAAATTTTTGCATTATTCATAAAATAAAATAGAAATAATTTTTAATAAATATTTGTGTAACTTTTTAATTTGGGATATTTTTATTTCTCTTGTATTAATAAATAGAATTATTAAATTTTATGTTTAAGAAATCAACTCTTACATTATGAGATTAAAGTGTAATATTTTCTTTTGTTATATGTTTAATCCTAAAATTCATGTGCTAGCTTGTTCTGTTTTCATATAATCTTATGCTTCTTTTTCCTTTTTTTTTTTTTATGATAAAAAAAACTTGGAATATGAAAAAGAATATTCAGAAAACAAAAAATTAATGAAGGAAGAGAATGCAACTAATAGCACAGCTTGAACTTTTAAGGAGATAAATCCACACGTGTCATAATAAAGGATGGCAAGAAATTTATAGTCTAACCTTTTATTTATAACTCACACGTGTCATTAGTCACAAAAAATCAAATAAAGGAAAAAATTAGATTACATCAGCTTTTGTTCCTCAAAAAATTAGTGATAAACAATCTGTAATTGGTTCTTTTACAAAGAAAATTATATTAATTACTTGGTTTATGTGGCATTTTATCTTCGGAGAGGAAAGAGGCAAATTTTGTAAAATTAATTTTAACTCATTGGAAAAAAGCTTATAGCAAACCCTTAATGAGTTTTTCCAAAATTAATTAATAAATAAATAATAAGCGCAAAAGGCATTTATTTGTTTGCAAAGTTGTAGTTCTTATGGTATTATTGTAAACACCAAATCTTAAAATTCTGGAAAAAAAATACTTTTAAATCTTAATTTATCCTATTTATTGTTTATGGATAAATTTAATTCTTACTTTTTATTGGAGGTGTAAATTTTTCAGTTCAGGTCGAAAAATCTGAACAAATCTATATGGAATTTGGTTGGTTTCTATCCTAATAAATGAAAAATTTTGGGAATTGATACAGTCCCGGGGTGGGGTTTTTTCATCCCAAACCGACCTAGTTATAATTATATATTTTTAAATATTTTTTATAAATTATATATTATTTTATATAGTAATTGTATAAGTGAATTATATAATCTTCATTTAATCTGTTACCATTGACAATATAAAATATATAATTATTAATATGATATCAATTAACTAATATATTATATGAATCATGATAAATCATAAATTCATAATATTATATGCAAAAATAAATGCTCTAGTATCTACACCTAATTAAAGTAATTAAGTAAATTTTTTGTAAGATACCTAAGTTGTAAATAAGTATGAAGTATTTATGGTTAAAGAAAATTATTCATTAACCATATATAAAATGTTAAAATTTTAATATTGGACATTATGCATTAAACATCATAATACAATTTGCATACTATTAAGTACTAAATTAGTAACTATTAATATCATAAATATAATTATAATTAACTTTTTAATAAGTTAGTTATATAATCTATATTAAAGAATTTACTTGATTTTAATTTTACTAATTTAAATAAGTTTTTGTATTAATTTATCTACAAAAACAAAAAAGAGAACAAAATATTCTTAGCTCATATAGACCAAATTGGACCGACCGTGCTGATAGCTAACGGTCCAGTCATGTCCAAAAAAAGGATGAACTAAAATTTTCGTTCCAATCCAAACCTCTCCCCTCCCAAAAAAAGTCAGACAGACCGATTACACCTCTATTTTTCATCTTAAGATAACCCGAATCATTAAAAAAAAAAAAAAAACTTAAAAAAAAGGCGGTTATCCAATTAAATTAAACAAAAGAAATATTATTATTATCTTTTTAACTATCATTTCTTCTTGGTCATCGTTTTTTTGGATGCCGTCATGCTGCATGCCTTACAATTGCTTCCAAATTGATGTTTCATCTGAATACTGAGTCAGTGTGTGACTAAAAGAGAAATGGCAAGACCAAATTGCCTACTTTCACTATAAATGCAGCAACACTGATGCAGACTTATTAGGCTTTAACATATAAAAACAAAAACTGTTAATAAAGACAAAAAAAACTATGTCACATGAGTTACGAAAGATATTTTATAAAAATAAACTAACGAATTGATTTAAAGTAGTTTTACAATATGATATAACACATCAAATTATGTTAATTTATAAATTTATTTTTCTGAAATTTCTTTATAAAAAAAAAAAAAAAATCTTTGTATTTACCAATCAAATGCCCAGTTGATTTTTCCTTGGTTCCCCCATTTACATCAACCACTTCTCTCATAATTCAAAAAACAAACTCAACACTTTTTTTAATATTAATCTTCGTACCGTCGGTTCACCTCAGCCTAATCACAAATGGTCTTCGTGGAAGGTGACACACTTTTTCTACAATTTCAATGTCTCTGAAAATGACATAAATGTGCTGCAAAACTTAAATGCATATTTATCTTCCTATTTCTCATTTAGTTGAATAAAATATTGTAAAAAATATTATATATAAATTATTATTATTATTATTATTATTTTGGTTTGGTAGGACCCAGTACTAAACTTATCATATCCGGATTCAAAAGTCCTAAAGCTTCTAGAATTTTTGGACTATAAAAAAAAAAAAGGCATTTTAGAGTTTGCCATATGGCATGATTTATGGTCATGATGCATTACATATTTGGTAGGGAATAGAAGTTATTGCCAATTTTAATTTTGGTGTCCTATCTTTGGTGTTTGTCACCCTATTGAATTTATTTCCTTTGATTCCATCCATAACAGGCTGCAAAGTTTATATGGTTTGTAGGTCATTAGGTAATAACAAGATAGGGGTAACTACTAAGTAATGGTCACCATTAAGTAAATCAAACTCCACATAATCTATTATTAAAGAGGTTTCCAAGTAGAACTATTTGCCAATGCCAACTAAACATTTTACACTTTAACCCAAAATTATTAATTTTGTAATGTGTACCTTCCATTATTCAATCATCAAGATTGTGTCATCAAAACTATTTTCACTTATTTTATAATAATTTTTTATATATATAATTGCAAGATGTAGTTTGTCAATTTTGAAGATTTGGTATGCAAAGTGTAAAAAGCATATTAATTACTAACTAGAAATTATAATTTTCCTCCTAAAGATAAAATAACTAGTCCTATTCACACTGGGAGAAATGTTGTTGATGTGTGTTTAAATAGAAAAATAAAGATGACAAATCCTCTTTTTTACAAGGTCAACAAGTAATTAAAGAGATACTTTATTTGCTTGACACAAAAAAAACTATAAATTTTCTAGTTCTTTGGCACAATTCATTAGTGTACCAATACCTTTTGAGGTAGGTTTAAGATTATTTGAATAAATGTCGTCAAGTTTTTTCTTTAAAATAATTTATAATGTTGTTTTTTTTGGAATTATTCCCCGTCTTTAACCTTGGGTATTAAGTTAGATAGAAATATGGTGTCCAACTTTAAAGCCTAATGACGTCTCTTTTGGATGGTGAGATGAGCTAAGATAAGATTAATAATTTATGAATAGTATTGAAATAGTTTGAATTGAAATGTTTTATAAGATTTTGGAAAATGAGAGAAAAAAAATTGAACAAAAATATCATAAAGTTAAAATGTTGTTAGAATATAATTTTTTAATATAATTTTTTATTTTAAGAATTGAAAAAATTGAATTATTTTTATATTTTGTTTAGAAGTTTGGAAAAGTTGTAATAATTAAGTAATAACTATATGAAAAAGTTGAAAAGTTGAAAATTTAAAATTGAAAAGTTTGTGATGTTTGGGTTGTGGTGATTAGTTAATAACTCAGCTCATCTAATTATTATAACTTTCTCAAACTTCCACACAAAATATAATAAACAATTCAACGTTTTAAAATTCAAAAATAAAAATAATATTCTGATAATATTTTATTTAACTTTCATCTCATCTTATCTCATCTCAACTAACTATTCAAACCTTAAAACATGTGACAATAATTTGGTTATTTAAGATATTAAAAGAGCAAATTATGTGACACATGACCAAGTTTTTGTGAAACTTGAGCCTCAATGTGTTGGTTCCTTTTGGAACGACTCACAGCCACGCACAATGGGTCTTCGACAGGGGTGAAATTGTAACAGTCGCGAAAAAATATAGTAAAAATTAAAATTAAAATATAATTTGTATCCTCTACCATCAAAGAGTGTTCTCAACCCGTCAAAAACAAAAGGGAAACAGAACATTTAATATTATTAGATTTTGCAGATAAAATGATATGAGATGAATTGAAATGAAAGTTAAAAATTGAATAAAATATTATTATAATATATTTTTTTACAGAGAAAAATATTTCTCATTGTATTTCTCTTCACTGTTATGCTATAAATGGGTCCTTTATATATAGATTACAATAAAAAATATTCTACAACTAGCCAATGAAAATTTACAGTTTGTTATACGGGATGGTTAGAGCATATTCGTTTGGTAGCTTCTAGAGTCTTGGAATTGTTTTTGTATTTATCTTGCTCACTTTGTTGTGGTCCCTGTGGTTCCATTTCTCATGCTAGAAGGAATAGCAGTTGGTGCCTTAACATCCCCCCTCAAGTCAAGCAGCAAGGAAGTGAGGTGAAGACTTGAACATATGCTGTTGAACCGAGTTGTAGAAAGTGGTTTAGTGAGAATGTCGATGAGTTGATCTTTGCCAAAAATGAAAGCCATGGTTAAGGCCTTGTTGAGCACCCAGTTACTGACAAAGTGGAAATCGATTTCTACATGCTTAGTACGAGCATAAAAGACAGGATTAGAGGACAGGTGGCTCCCAAATGATCGCAATAAAGGAAGGGAGCACAAGTGAGAAACACACCAAGATCTTGACAGAGATGTTGCAACCAAACCACCTCAACAGTTGCATTAGCCACAACTTTGAACTCTGCCTTAGTGGATGAACGAGCTATGGTCGATTGTTTCTTTGGGGACCAGGACACTAAGCTGCAACCAAGAAAAACACAGTACCCACTTGTTGACTGACGATCATCGGGGCATCCAGCCCAATCGACATGAGAAAAAGTAGTAAGATTCAGTGTAGGAGACTGGGATAGTTGAAGGCCAACATGAGAGGAGTGCTTTAGATATCTCAAAATGCATTTGACCACTTGCCAATGAGGGATTCGAGGAGTATGCATAAATTGACATACTTTGCTAACAGCAAATGCAAGGTCCGGCCGGGTGAATGAAAAATATTGCAAAGATCCTACAGTGCTGCAATATGGAGTTTGGTCTTCAAAGAGATTTCCAAAAATGCACTCAACTTCATAAAGGTGGACATGAGAGATTTAACCGACTTTGCTAGAAACATTTTAGTGCGTTGTAATAAATCATTGATATATTTATGTTGTGTGAGAAGTAAGCCACCAGAGTTGAACGTAGCCTCGACGCCCAAGAAGAAATACAATCTTTCAAGATCAGTAATGGGAAAGCCTACACGTAGAGCTGCAATAAGATCATAAATGGCCTGTAGAGATGAACCAGTTACTAAAAGGTCATCTACATAGATTAAAACAAAAATGGTAACACCTCAAAAGTCCATAAAAATAGGGAGGAATCCGCAGCAGAAATTTTGAACCCAAAATTAGTGAGCCTGTAACTAAGGCATGAATACCACGCACGAAGAGATTGCCAAAGGCCATAAATGGCCTTACGTAACCTGCATACATGTGAAGGGAAGTGAGGATGAGAAAATCCAGGAGGTTGGGCCATAAACACAGTTTCAAGTAAAGGTCCGTGCAAAACGCAGTAAAGGTCTGTGCAGAAATGCGTTATGCACATCATATTGCCGAATCGACCAGACTTGAGACACTGCCAGTGCAAGCACTAGACGAACGGTAATTGCCTTAACCACTAGACTAAATGTTTCCTCAAAGTCAATGCCGAACTATTGAAGAAAGCCCTTAGCGACTAAACGAGTCTTCCGACATTCAATGGAACCGTCGGCGAGGCGCTTAGTGCAAAAAATCCATTACAAACAATTGTGTTGGAAGACTCTGAGGATGCAACCAAGGACCATGTACCATTGGTGAGGAGAGCATTGAACTCCTTTGCCATAGCCTTACGCCACTCCGGATATTTCTGCACAATAGTGAAATAAGTGGGAGTTTCTAGCACGGAAGAGACGTCACTGAGAAGTGCATGAGTAGGTGGCCATTGGACAGTGCCATCGGTAAACTGTCGAGGGCAAAGCGAATCAGTCCGTGACCTGGTCATCATTGAGTGCACAGGTTGCCGAGAAACCAGTGGAGAATGAGTACTTGGGGAAGACGATGGAAGAGTGGACGAAGATGGGCCTAGGATTGAAGGAGAAGAAGAAGGGCTCATGTTAAAATTAAATATAGGAAAAGCAACATGTGAGGTTTGTTCGGTGGGCTTAGGATTAGATAGAGAGGCAAATGGAAAAGATAGTTCGTTAAATCTAACATCCTTAGAGATGTAAGTGCGACCTATGGGAATATGGTGGCAAATAAAACCTTGATGGTCTGGACTAAGGCTAAGAAAAACACAAAGAACAACCCATTAAGGAAATTTATGGGTGTCATATGGAGTAGTCAGAGGCCAACATGCAGATCCAAAAATTCGAAGTGAATTATAATTAGGAGTTTTGTGGTGAAGTAGCAGAAAAGGTGAAGAGTGATTGAGAAAGGGAGAGGGTAAAATATTAATTAGTCAAACGGCATGAAGAAAAGCATGTGGCAAAAAATGTAATGGTGCCGAGGCATGGGCAAGAAGAGTTAAGCCGGAGTTACAATGTGACGGTGTTTTCTTTCAATAATGTCATTTTGAGTGTGCGTATGTGGGCATGTTATGCAATGTATAATTCTACAATATGATAGAAAATCTGAGAATGTCCAAAATTCACCACCCCAATTAGATTGGAGTTGTTTAATTTTTATATTAAATTAAAGTTCAACTTGTGCCTTAAATTTGAGAAAGGTATCAAATGCTTGAGACTTGGATTTTAAAGGAAAAAGTCATGTATATTGAAGAAAAATCATCCAGAAAGGCAATGTAAAATCGAAAACCATCATTAGATACATGTGGTGAAGGACCCCAAAGATCCGAGAAAATGAGATCAAAAGGAGCAGAAGATTTATTTTTCCGTTGTGCATCGGAAGCCTATGGGACTTGTACTTTGCGCATGCATCACAAAAAGTAGATGACATGGAGTGATCATAGTGCAAAGCATGTTGCTACAAAATAGAGCGCACGATCTTTATTGACGGATGGCTAGGATGGGAGTGTCAAAGTGGAACAAAAGAGAGTGTGTTGGATAATGCATGAGGCTGTGTGGATGGAGATTAGAAAGAGTAGAGGCCATTATGTGTGGTTCTGCGAAGTAGAGGCTTCCCCGATGTGCAATCGTTGACACAGAAAGAATCAGAGAAAAATTCAAAGAAGACATTATTGTCAAGACAAAATTGACGAACGGATATAAGATTCTTTTGTAAAGAAGGGACACAAAGTATTTTATTTAGACAAAATGTAGAGGCAGGGGAATAAAAAGAGGCTAAACCAGAATGAGAGATAGGCACTGGAGATCCATCGCCAACCCGCAATTGTTCTTCGCCAAGGTATTCGGCAGCTTTTACACTCAGGTTGGCCAGGTCACTAGTGATGTGATTTGTCGCCACGGTATTAGGGTACCAACTTGTATCTGAGAGATAGTTGGAGGAAGAAAAATTCGTAGTGATTGGAGGAGCAGCAATTTAAGCTTGATTGAACCTATAAACACATGTAAGGGCTGAATGGCCAAGGCAATTGCACACTTGAAAAATTAAGTGAGGATCAGTAAGGGATGAAAAACTAGTGCCGGTATTACCTGAACGACCTCGACCATGATTTGAATTATAGCGATTTCCACTGCCACGTCCTCTGGAGAAATTTTGGCCTCTTCGACAAGAACCACGACGACACTAATTTGAGACAGGCTTTGCTGTAAAATGTGCAGAGGCTTATACAATGGGAAAACTGGAGTTAAAATGGTGAGCCAAACGTGCCTCATGGGCTAGCAAATGCCCAAATAATTCTTCAGGAGCAATCGGTTCGAGTCTAGCAGTGATAGATGACACAAGAGCGTCATAATCGGATCCAAGGCCAGCAAGGAGGTAAGGCACAAACTCAGCAAGTGGTAATGGGCGTCCAGCAGCTGCCATCGTATCGGCTAAAGTTTTAGCTTAAAAAAAATAAGTAGAAATTGAGTCAGTCCCTTTCTTGAGTGATGCAAGTTGCAATTGAATTTACATTATACGAGCTCGTGAGACTGAAGCATAAGTAGACTCAAGAGAAACCCAAACAACATGGGCGAATTCACAACCAACTACTTGAACAATAAGAGACTTTGAGAGGGAAGAAATTAAAGTAGACATTACCAACTGGTCTAGTTGAATCCATGTATTATACTCTGGATTTAGCTAGACCGGAACCGTCTATGTATTTGTAGAGACTTTGGCCTCGGAGGTATGGAACAAGCTGGACCTTCCGTAATTGGTAGTTCTCTGGTGTGAGTTTTACCGAGATGATATGGGAGAGATTTGGGAGGGCCAAGGAGGAAGAAGAGGTTGAAGAAGGATTCAGTGAGGCAGCCATAGTGGACGTTACTCCTTTGGATGCTCTAATACCATGTCGGAGTAAAATATTTCTCATTGTATTTCTCTTCATTGTTATGTTGTACAATAGGTCCTTTATATTGAGATTACAATAAAGAATATTCTACACCTAGCCAATGAAAATTTACAGTTTATTATATAGGATGGTAAGAGCAAATTCGTTTGGTAGCTTCCAAAGTCTTGGGATTGTTTTTGTATTTATCTTTCTCACTCTACTGTGAGGGTTGCGAGAGTTTTCTTGTGGTCCCATTTCTCATACTAGAAGGAATAACAGTTGGTGCCTTAACATTTTTTTAATATTATTTTTGTTTTGGTATTTGAAAAAGTTGAATTATTTATTTTATTTTATGTGAGAATTTAAAAAAATTGTAATAATTAGATGAGATGAAATAAGATGAATTATGAAAGTGAACGAGGCCTTATATTTTATGAAAAAAAACCATGAGGTGTAGGAAAGAATTGTGTGTGCAAATTGTTCAAAAAATTGGCTCAAGGAAGCATCATTGTGACCCTCCAAAGATTAAATTACAAGCCACAATACAAAGTACATATCCGAAAATATTGGTAGTCCCACCAATCCAATGCGAGTTGGAATTTCCTAAATTTAGTCAAAGTAAAAATTTTCTAAATCCGACTCTGATTCTAATTTGTGTTGGCTTTGATTCGACACCGATTTTGACTTGTCGAAGTGGAGTCGGATTTGTGCTATTTTTAGGTTTCTTTTAATTTCATATTTAGCCTATTTTTAACTTTAATTTTTTTGTGAGTTTATAAATTTCAAGTTTACTAAAAATATAACCAAAACTCTTTGAACAAGATCAACAAGATGCCCCTGTTAATGGTCATTCTAAGTAAGTATTTATAATAAATATGTAATTATAAAAAGTATTAGCAGTAAATATAATAGGAGCCCAACAACAAAGTAAACAAATCACAAGTTTAAAATTCAGCTACTTCCTTGTATGCCATATCAGTTGCTAGTGTCTAACTAATTTATAACTTATTTCTAATGTCTAATTACATGTTATTATACTTTAATAAATTAGTATTAAATGTTATTAACTTATTATAATGACTTATTAGTTATTTCTATACTAGTGTCTAGTTTATTTATATACTAGACTTATATTATAGTGTCTAATTGCATGTTACTAAACATTAGTATTACATGTTATTATACTAGTGTCTAACTTATTTCTAACTTAATTAATCTATTTATATTATATTATATGTATATTATTTTATAATAATTAACTCATATTAGTATATTATTGAATTTAACTATATAAGTTCTAGTTATATAAATATATAATTGTACTAGTATATATGATCAATATATAGATAAATACATATTTAACATATGTACAATATTAGAGTTGGATTTGGAGTCAACATAAAGTCGGAATCGGAGCATAAAGTTGGAGTTGAAGTTAGTTCGGAAACACCTCCGACTCCATCTGAAAAACTTTTAAAAAAAAATCAACTCTAATTTTGTTTTATTTGAATTGGTGTAGAATTGGTGCATAGTCAGATTTCTAAATTTTTGCTCCTAGCTATCTTTGGTGGTGGCCATGACCGCAGTCAAATCCCCCTCCAACCAAGTTGCTTAGGGGGGGAGGGAGAGTCTAGCCCACTTGCCGACCACAAAGTGTTCAGAGAGTTGAGCTTGGGCCTCATTGGGAAATTGGGTGGGTTGGCCATAAGAGAGATTCTTACAATCGGCTGGATTGGACTGCCCTCGGCCAGGTGCAAAAGCAAATCCCAGCTCTTGAGAATTTAGTGCAATTAGGGCTGCAACCTTTAGGCGAAGAAATGCGAGGGATACATTAAATTTGTCTTATTTACATTGTTTCGTGCATGATTAATGGTATTGTGCTGAAATCTGAACTAAATTCTTGTTGGTTGCATTTTCTTCAAGAGTTGCATGTCAAAGAGGAAGAGATCAGGAGGGACAGGAACAGATCCTAACGAGAAGGGCTGTAAATAAACCAGTCTATTTGATAACCCGGCTTGGTGCTAGCTCGGTTAAATTCATATCGAACTCAACTTGTGAAAAAAAAAAAGCTCATTCATGAAAACAGATACCCGCTTGATTTGTAAATGATACATACCCAACAAAACTCGACTCGACTCGGCTAAGGCTTGTTAAGATCCGCTCGTTTATGCTCGAGTCGACTCGATTAAAACTCATTCATATATTGATAAATATATATATACACCTATGTATATATACATATATATATAAATGTATTAGCTAATAGTATAAGCATACAACTTTTATAATTAAATATATAATATGTAATCTAATTACTTATGTCTATACAGTGAATATACTTTATAGATATATTTTATAATTTGTATAATAATTAGTCGATAAAATTTAATAATTTCATATACTTAAGTGGAAACTATATATGAAATAAATATATGCTATCATATTAAATGTATGTATTAATAATATATGTAGGCATATAATATATTGTTATTTTGAATAAATATCAACTAGTTAAATATTAATTATTTATAAACTTTTTAAAATTTTATAATTTAATAAGAATTCTACTTGTTAGTTGTATAAATTCATTATTAGATCCTTTATTTTTTATTTATTTAATTTATTAATTATTAAATCTTATTCAAAAAATAAAAAAATAAACAATTCAAACTCGAGTTCAAGCTCAGCTCGACTCATACTCATTTGTAGGACGAGCTCGAGCTCGAGTTGAGAATTTAACTTATCGAGGTCGAGCTCTAACAAAGAATAAAAAAAATATCAAGCTCAACGCCAAAAACCGGTTCAGCTTGGCTCAATTACATCCCTACGAGTACCAATTACATCCCTACGAGTACGTGGAAGCTACACCAATGATCAACTGCAGATCATGATGCCCGATTTATCCTAAGCCTATTTAGTTTGGCATAGCTCAATCACACAATTTTAGTTTTACAATCTCAAGGAATAGAGGAATTCACGCTGCCTCCCAGAGATTCCACAAATACCAAAGAACTAGTCAAGGAAAATAGAAAAGAGACTCGTTATAAATATAATAGGCCATAGTCATATCATTGAAAAGTTCAACACAGGAAGAGAGTAAACCATATAAGTAACATAGATAGCTGCTTCACACTAGGTGAGATGGCAACTAGAATCCAGAGCAACGGCTAGAGCAAGTCAACAGTTTGGAAAGAAAAGGGCACAAGTCAGCGCCACGGAACTAAAGGAATATTAAGCTCACAAGCCATGTTATTTAAAAGCAGCATTCGTTTCTTAGTACTCATCCCCCTCGTCACCTTCCTCATCTTCGCCAGCCTCAGCACCAACCTCCTCATAATCTTTCTCGAGGGCAGCAAGGTCTTCACGGGCCTCCGAGAATTCACCTTCCTCCATGCCCTCACCGACATACCAGTGAACGAATGCCCTCTTTGCATACATAAGGTCAAACTTGTGGTCAATGCGGGAGAACACTTCAGCTACACTGGTGGAGTTAGAGATCATGCACACTGCCCTCTGAACCTTGGCAAGATCACCACCGGGAACAACGGTTGGGGGTTGGTAATTAATGCCACACTTAAATCCAGTTGGACACCAGTCAACAAATTGGATGGTACGCTTGGTCTTGATGGTGGCCACAGCTGCATTGACGTCCTTGGGCACCACATCTCCTCTGTACATCAGACAGCAAGCCATATACTTGCCATGGCGGGGGTCGCACTTGGCCATCATGGATGAAGGCTCAAATGCACTGTTGGTGATCTCTGCAACCGATAGCTGCTCATGGTAGGCCTTCTCAGCTGAGATCACAGGAGCATAAGATGAAAGCATGAAGTGAATCCTGGGATATGGGACCAGGTTAGTCTGGAACTCAGTCACATCTACATTCAAGGCACCATCGAACCTCAGAGAGGCAGTTAGCGATGAAATCACCTGAAACAAACAGCAAATGCCATATTAAAGCAGACATTTCCATGATGAAATAGAACAGGTTCTGGATTTTAAGAGAGATGGGCAATACCTGAGACACCAATCGGTTAAGATTTGTATATGTGGGGCGCTCAATGTCAAGGGAACGCCTGCAGATATCATAGATCGCCTCGTTATCGAGCAGCACAGCAACATCAGTGTGCTCCAAAAGGGAGTGGGTAGAGAGGACACTATTATAGGGCTCAACAACCGAGGTAGAAACCTGTGGTGAGGGATATACAGTGAACCCAAGCTTAGACTTCTTGCCATAGTCAACTGAAAGTCGTTCGAGGAGAAGGGAGCCAAGACCAGAACCAGTACCCCCACCCACAGCATTGAAAACCAGGAACCCTTGTAGACCAGTGCAGTTGTCAGCAAGCTTTCGGATACGATCCAAGCACAGATCAACGATCTCTTTCCCAACTGAATCAAATGAGGCGCATAAGCAGTTGAAAAAAAACAGGGTTGCATAAGTCAAAAGGGGAAAGATAAATGAGAGATCTTTACTGGTATAGTGGCCACGAGCAAAATTGTTAGCTGCATCTTCCTTGCCGCTAATGAGTTGTTCAGGATGAAAGAGTTGTCGGTACGTCCCTGTCCTGACCTCATCAATAACTGTAGGTTCTAGATCTACAAAAACTGCACGGGGGACATGCTTCCCAGCACCAGTTTCACTGAAGAAGGTGTTAAAAGCATCATCACCACCCCCAACAGTCTTATCGCTTGGCATCTGGCCATCAGGCTGTAAAACGACCAAAATAAAACATAAATCTCATGTAAGACCGAATAAGGACCAATAATAACTTGGGATGAGCGCGAATCGGATTTTATAATTAGAAGAATAAATCTTCTCAGCCTCTACACTCCGCACTCCATATTTTTTTTTAATTTTTATTATTTTTTTCTCTTATCAAATATTTATTATATGAATAATAAATAAAAAATTTAAAATAATTTAAAAAGAATAAACTTTAAAAAAAAAGTTTTAAAAATATTTAAAAATTTAAAATATAGAGTGTGGATTGTGGTGGAGGTTGCCTAGCAAATGAAATCAGATCAAAATGAAGTCTTTAATCGTTAGGTTCTAGATCTACAGGAAATGATTTTCAACACCGAGAAGTCGAAGCGAAAAAAAAAAAATGGGGACAAGAGCACGTGCACTTCAATTACATATAATTAGTAATTGCATAATAGGAATATACGGTCAGATCTACATATTCTGGAGATTCACTCGGCGAGGAGGTAAAACCAATCTCGTGAAAAATTACACTGTGAAGTGTCCGTCAATATAAGAAACGGTGCAGCTAAGAAACCTTACATCTTGCAAAATGTCAAAGAAATGTGTAACAAATCTGAGCAACTGACCCTAGTCGAGCTAATTTCATACCTTTTTACGTCACATTACGCATCAAACTCAACATTAGTCAGAGATCCAACAAATGTCACATGAGCACAAGAAAACAACCCCGATCTGGCAGATTTTAGTCAATGTACATCATTATACGCCAGATCCGCAGATCCACTCAAATCTCAAACAAACGGCGAAAAGGAAAAAAACAATATAAAGTGGCCACGAGAACGAACAAAGAAGAAATGGATAAAAGCAAGGAGGAGGATTAGGATACCTGAATGCCGTGCTCGAGACAGTAGAGTTCCCAGCAAGCATTTCCGACCTGAATACCGGCCTGGCCGATGTGGACCGAGATGCATTCTCTCATTTTCGTTGAGAAATGGAAAAATGTGACGAGCAGATGAAGGCGGAGATGAGGACCAGAGAGAGAGAGAACGAAAGAAGTGCGTTTATCAAGACGCCTCTCTTACGCGGAACCTCTGCTTGCGGTTTGCAATTTGTGTGCGCTGTTCGCATCTGATCTCGCGTGGGCATTATATAGAGTCATTGACACCGAGAGAGAGGAGAGAGGGGGGGGGAGAGAAATGGGAGGGACCACGAGCGAAGCGGCTTTTCCGTTGTCATATGAATTGCTCCCATACGTGGCAACCAACACACCGTTGGATAAAAAAGTGAAAAGTATAAAGCAGATGTCCTACGGCATGATTTTGATTTGAGAAACATCATCTTTCGGTTTACCCCACCATAATTACTAGTTATTTATTTAGAGTACAGACCTTAAAAAGTTTTAATAGATTAATAAACTTTTTAGAATTTGTTTGAAACTAAATATTAATAAAAAATCAAAAATATCTCATATATTTATCACAATAATTGAATAAAATCTAAAAATTCTCAATCATTGAAAAGTGAAAACTTTTAACAATAAATGATTCTATTAGGTAGTTTATGTAAAAAATAATTTCATCTCATTTCATTATTATAATTTTTTTAAATTTTTATATAGAATATAATAAATAATTAAATTTTTTTAACTTTTAAAATAATAATAATATTAAAATATAATATTTTAATAATATTTTATTTTATTTTTAATTTTAAATAAAGCATCTGACCTCTTCTTAATATCCAAAGTGGACTTTAAACTTTTAAACAAAGTCAAAGAAATGTGTAAGAGAGTAGTCAAAGTTCATCCCAGTCCATATCACCTCCGTTAATAAAAAAACCTCGGGAGTCTATTTCTTTTTTGAGGTTTTTTACATATTTGTTTATTTTTTAAATTTAAAAATAGCTCGAGAGTAAATAGTAAAATCCACAAAAAAATCTATAAAAAATAAAAATCCACAACAAATTTGTAAAATACACAATAAAAAAAAATCATAAACTAGTAAAAAAAATCATTTTGCGAAGTAATAAACATTAAACAACAAATCAGAAAGAGAGAAAGGGACTGAGAGTGAGGGAGAGTGGGAAAGACTCGAGAGAGGACAAATTCAAAAAAGAGACGATGTTGCGATGAGGAAGAGACCGACCTCTACTGTCAAGAGATGCTAAGAGCAAAGAGGAATTTGAGAAAAGAGAGAGGGGAAGAAAGAGCCAGAGGTCAAGAGAGGAGGAGGTGGGTTAGGGTTAAATTAACCTCCAATACCATGACATTGCCTTTTTAAAAATTTGTTACCAAACCAATGTCGTTTTGATAACGATATATATCTATATATATATATGTGTGTGTGTATGTGCGCGTGCGTGTGTGTATGTTTTGAGTTGTGCTTAAGCCTAGCTTGAGGTGTGGGGCGCGGAGCGTGGTGGATCTGGGCCCAGCCCGTCCCCACACCCCTTTCTCCTTGCGGGCGGGATTGCCCGCCGTCCATCCCTAACTCTTAGTACTTGATATATATTGGAGTTGATGAAAATTTTGAATTTTTAATATATTTTTACTCTTATTGCTATTGTTGACATGTTGATATTATAGATGAGTGATAAAACAAATAAGAAAGTTACTTATGAAAAATATGTATAGTAATGATATAATAAAGTAAATCCATTAGAAAATAATTTTACAATTCTGGAAAATGGAAAAAAATAAATAGGTGACTCAACACGAACTCCAATAACGTGAATACAACCGGCATGTTTTGTTATTCCGGTCGAGTTGAGGTTGACTTACTAAGGCTTAGTTTGGATCCTCAACTCCTCTCAACTCATCTCAACTCATTATTATAATTTTTTTTAAATTTTAACATAAAATATAATAAATAATTCAACTTTTTCAAATCCTAAAATAATAATAATATTAAAAAATAATATTCTAACAATATTTTATCATCTCAACTCAACTCACTTCAACATCCAAATACAGCCTAATAATCCGGACCCAAAGAACTTGATACAAACCCCAATAGTTTGACACGAATTGGCATCCCTAGTTTTAGGAGACCTTTTATTTGGAGCAATATTTCTTCAAATAATATGTCAGTATAGTTTATGAAGAAAGATAGTTTACAATCTAAATATATCACATTAAATCACATCTATTATAAATTTATTTTTGTAAGATTTAGACCAATCGCTTAAAAAATGATATTTTTTTTAGATTGAGACCTGCATTTAGAGTAATTCTACATATAATTGTGGAGTGCGTAAACACTACGTAATCGTTTTAAAAAAAAATAAAGTTTGTTATTAAAAAATTAATTTTTTTTATGTAAATTTTATATTTTATTCACTTTTTTTAAAAATGATTACGTAATAATTATATAATAAATATTTCTCTAATTAAAAACTCAAATATTAATTTTACAATTAATGCTAAAAGCTCTTCAAACGTTACAGCGTCCTCTCAGCGATGCAGCTCCAATCTGCCAGTGTCGGTGCGTCCATTAGATTCACCCTTAACTTTAAAGCTAAGCAATCATAATGTAATGAAAAGCTAAAAAGCCAAAAAGAAAAATAAAGCAAATGCACTAAATATAGAATCCAGATTGCGATCTTGCAATGATTTTGTTTCGAAGAACTATCTATAACGCGCAAAATCATTGCCTGATGAATGAAAGGTCGATCTTGTAAGATACATTTAATTATCATTTGCTGCTAATTGCCTTTCTTAAACGTAACTTTACCCCTCTCTCTCTCTCTCTCTCTCTCTCTCAAAATTTCTGTGAACAAATCATTCCGTTAGCAAAACGTCACGATTTCCTTTCGACAAAAGAATCAAAATCCCTCGCATTTAAAACACATAATTTGTTTCCTCTTAAATTTTATCAGATCTAATCATATTTAAGTATAAATAATACTAGTACACTTCCTCATTTTATTCCCTTATTTTGACCGCTCATATATTTATTTATTTAATTTTTTTCTTAGGCCTCGTTTGTTTTCAGGAAACATCTCATCTCATCTCATCTCATCTCACTTCATCATTACAACTTTCTCAAATCCCTACACAAAATAAAATAAACAATTCAACTTTTTCAAATCTCAAAATAAAAATAATATTAAAAAATATATTCTAATAATATTTTATTCAACTTTTTAACTTTAATCTCATCTCATCTCATCTCATCTCTGAAAACAAACGAGCCCTTAGTGTTTAAGAAAGTGAGCATTAGTATATTGGTATTTTTTTAAAAAGATGTTTAAATATGTTTAAAAAATATTTGAAATAAAAAGCAAAAAAAGAAAAAGAAAAATGTAATTTGTACTAGACGGCACACAGAGTGGGCACATAGAAGCAACAAAATAGCACTGCTCTTCAAGTATTACATCAAATGACGCTATTTTATGAATTTGTTTTTATATAAATTCTTTGTGACTAAATGATAACTCTATTTATTTAAATGGCCAATCATTTAGAATTTCCCCATAAGCAAGTATGGTTGAGAACAAACAAAATCTCTCATACATTAATCCACCATGCAGATCATCGGTGACACAAGTTTGAGGGCTACAAATGTAGTGTGTTTCAAACACCCCACTGCCATTCCAACGCCATAATCAATTAGGACCCTCTTTCAGCAATTCAACCACCTTTCGCATGGAGGGCCTTTTGTTGGGAAGTTCTGAGATACAGAGGAGAGCCACCTTCAAAACCTTCTTAATCTCTTCATAATCGCACGAGCATGAGTCCATCCTCGGGTCTATAAGCTGGTCCAGGACTCCATTGCAACCTTCAGAGATGGCTTCGCCGGTTCCTCCATCAGGAGATGATAGAGCTATCTCTAAAACCCACTTCACTATGTCCTTGTCATCGCCGAAGGATGAGTCATTTGGCCTCTTGCCAGTTATTAACTCCAAAAGCACCACACCATAACTATAAACATCACTTTTTTCTCTCACTTTCGTAGTATAAGCATACTCTGTATTTAGTTCAATAAAGCATAGAATAGAAAGGTAAGACCCAGCACGACAACAAGTCTTAAAAGTAGATCGAACAAGTATTTCAAGAGAGAGAGAGAGTTTAAACGTTGAAGTGAGTTGAGTTAAGTTAAGTTGAGATGATAAAATATTATTAGAATATTATTTTTTAATATTATTATTATTTTAGAACTTAAAAAAAGTTGAATTATTTATTATATTTTGTGTTAAAATTTAAAAAAATTATAATGATGAATTGAAATGAGTTAAGAGTAGTTAAAGATCTAAGCAAAATTTCTCATATTATTTTAAAACATTTATCAATATATATCATATATAACAACTTCATGTGTCTCTTCGAGGTACTAATTTCTGGTCATATAAATCCAAAGTAAACAACTAACCTGGCGCAATGTAGCCATAGGACCCAGCGACACGAGACATGGAACCTGGAGCATCCCCCTGCCCCACCTCCCGCTGCAAAGTCTTGGCCATCCCAAAATCCGCCACGCGCGGCCTCCACTCGTCGTCTAACAATATGTTGTTGCTCTTCACATCTCGGTGCACGATCGCTGGCACGCAGTCATGGTGAAGATACGCCAACCCCTGAGCCGCACCCACAGCTATCAAGTACCGACGAGGCCAATTCAACAAAGCACCGCCCTTCTCTCCGTGCAGCACGTCGCCCAAGCTCCCATTCTCCATGTACTCGTACACCAAAATCCAAGACGCCTCACCGCTGCAACCCAACAGCAGCTTCAAAATATTGCCATGGCGGATCCGACCCAACGTCTCGATCTCCGATCTGAATACCGCTTCTGACTCCGGGTTTCGGGCGGTACCTCCAAAGTCTCTTAACCGCCACAGTCATACCCGGCTTGAGCTTCACCTTGTAGACCTGACCAGAACCACCCATTCCGATCACGTTTTCTTCTTTTAGACATGGAATTACGTCTTCCTCACTGAACACGATCCGTTGAAAGGAGATTATCTTCCATCGGCTGTTAGATTTGCCACCCAATGCTTGATATTTGGCTTTGAAGAACCTTAACAGAAATCCAGCGAGGAGCAAAGCGCAGATTGCCAGAATAACTGCAAAATACAGAGCAGCGCGTCTTGGTTTCGAACATGGTGGCAAGGGCTTCAGATTAGGGCTACAGAGATCCGGATTGCCCAATAGACTATCGAGGTACCACTCGTTATTGAACCCAATAGGTACTTCTCCATGCAATTTGTTGTCTGAGACGTTAAACTCGTTCAGCTTTAGCTTTGTCAGCTCCACCGGAATTACGCCGCTAAGCGAGTTGCAGGCGAGGTCTAGATACATTAACACCGGTAAATTCCCGAGTGCCACAGGAATTTTTCCGGAGAAACGGTTTCTCGATAGGTTCAACTCGACCATGTCGGACCACGAGCCCACTGAACCCGGAATCTCCCCGGAGAGCTGGTTCTCTTGCATTCTAAGCCTCTGTAGTTTCTTCAATCCAGTTATACAAGTGGGAACATCGCCGGAAAATCGGTTTTTGCTCAAATCGATCACGATGAGTTCATGCAGCTCGCAAATCTCCGCCGGAATTTCGCCCTCAAACTTATTGTCGAAGATGAAGATCTTAGTGAGCCTACGAGCACGGGATATCGAACCCAAAACAGAACCTTCGAGTCTATTATTATGCATTTCAAGAAACTCGAGCGGAAGACTCCAGAAACCGTCCGGTACTTTGCCGGAGAGTTCGTTGTCCGCAATCCTCACATAACTAAGAGAATTGCAGTCACCGTACGATTCTGGTAAACTTCCAGAGAAACGATTTTTGAATGCGATTAGATTCTGAAGCTTCTTTCGAAAGCAGAGGTACTTGGGCAACTGACCGATGAAATTGTTTGTAGAAACATCAAAATCCTCCAAGTCGGAATATTTGCCTAGGTTATCGGGTAGCTTGCCGGAAAATGAGTTGTTGAAGAGCTTTAACTGTTGCAGATTTGGATTCGAAGATAAAATTTCTGGAACTTCGCCTTCAAAAAAGTTATCGTTGAGGTTCAGAGAATTTAGTGGCATTGCTGCGATCTTGTCCGGTAACTTTCCAGTGAGTTTGTTTTCAGAGACATCTAGTCTGAGCAAAGCGCTCAAGTTTGCTATGCTCTCGGGCAATCCACCGGACAACTGGTTCTCATAGAGTTCGATTTGTTCTACGCTTTTCAATCCGCCAATACCGGTAGGAATCTCGCCTGAAACAGAGTTTCCGGACAAGTCTAGGTTCTTGAGAGAGGCGAGTTTTCCAATTGACTCTGGTATGTGTCCGATGAGGTTCGATCCCAGCAGATATAAATTCTCGAGCTTTGTCAGGTTTCCAATCTCTGGAGGTAAAGCATTGGGCTTGAATGGGTTGCAAGCGAGCTCTAAGCGGGTCATCTCGCTCAGATTACCTAAGAAGGAAGGGATCGAACCGGTGAGCAAGTTCAGAGTAAGAGTGAGCACTTTCAGCGACTGTAACCCACCAAAGCTCACGGGAATATTCCCGGTAAAGTTGTTGTAGGAGAGGTCGATGACCTCTAATACAGTGAACGAAGACAGCTCCGGAAGCTCACCGACGAAGTAATTATTGGAGAGGTTAAGCAAGTAAAGGCGTGAGCAGACGGATATGCGCTCGGATGGAAGACTACCGTTGAAGTTGTTATCCGAGAAAGAGAGGTTCTGGAGGGTTATAATCCGGCAGAAATCAAACGGGAACCCGCCGGAGATGCCCAACCCGGATAGATCAATGGAAATAACCGATCGATTCCGAGAGTCGCAAGTAATGCCGGTCCACTTACAGGGATTGCGATCACTGTTCGAAACCCAATCGCTGAGGCTGCCATTGGGGTCGTCCAGTTGGGCATTCTTCACCCGAATCAAAATCTCGTAGTCTCCTCCAAGAGCAACCACCATAGATAAACAGTGCAAAAACAAGAGAAACAGCAACAGAAGGGTTTTGGGTCTTGGACGCGTCATCTTAGGGCTCGTTTGTTTTCAGAGATGAGATGAGATGAGATGAGATTAAAGTTAAAAAAGTTGAATAAAATATTGTTAGAATATATTTTTTAATATTATTTTTGTTTTGGGATTTGAAAAAGTTGAATTGTTTATTTTATTTCGTATGGGGATTTGAGAAAGTTGTAATGATGAGGTGAGATGAGATGAGATGGGATGAGATGTTTCCTGAAAACAAACGAGGCCTTAGAATACTCGAAAGGCAAAAAAAAAAAAAAAAAAAACGAAAGCTTCGCCAAATGTAACTGAACATGTTCAAGAAATTCTGGGTTATACATGCATGGAGACGGGGTGAAAAGAACGAGGCGAAGAGCGGGAGAGGATTTAAGCCTTTAAGAGGGATGGGAGTTTCAAGGGGGTCGCTCACATGGAAAGGGCTGCAGCGTATTTGCAAGGCAAGTGCTTAGTAACCTCCTCTTCTTGGGATACCGTGTGCTTTTACGTGCACTGTACACTGGATTTGCCATTGGGGAGGTGAATAATTACTAATTAGAGTGATAATAAATTAATAATTCTTGTTTAAGCAGGGATATAAAATTATAAATTGCTGATTTGGTAAGTGAAACGTGACACGTTTTTGACTTTTTTTCTTTTTGTTTTTGGGATAAAGTGACAAAATATATACAGTAAAAAGTACGTAAATTACTACCAATCTATGTATTAATAATATTATTTTTATATTTTAAATTTAAATTAATATTATTTTTAATATAATTTACTTTCTGATCAATCATATTAAATATATATACATATTAGTATACAAAATTACTTACACTTAAATTTTTTCGCAATTGATTATACCAGGAGAGTGCAAAACTAAAAGTATAGGAATGGTAGGATGGATTCTGTTGTAAAAAACTGTAAGAAATATTATTTTTCACAAGTGAAATTATTTGAACAATCTTAGACAAATTCCGTGCATCTCTTTTTTAAAAAAATAGACAAGTTTAAAATTTATATGATAAAACTCATTTTTAAATAATCAATTTTATTTATTTTTTTTAAAAAAGTGTGCGAGCCTTTTACCATCAATATCTCTAACTACCATTCTAACAACACATAATTCATACTCATATTGTGGGTGGTTTGGATTTGGAGCCATCTCATCTCTTGTACGGTAAAACACTTCTCAATTTAAACAGCTGTTTTCAAATCAATGTTTCACAATATTTTTACTAATGACAAAAGAGCTCAAAGACAAAAAAAGACTGTCATCTTCCCGAATATCACGGTATTCAACAAGAGAGACAAATCTCCAACGTGGGGAAATCAACAGGACCCCTTCCCCTCATGTGTGCCCTTCCTTCTACACACCTCATCTCGCATCCCTCCACAAAGGTGCAGTTTCTCAAATCTCCTCCTCCCACGTGAATCACGCCTTCGATGTCCAGGGGAAATTGTGAGTTGATTTCAGCAAATTTTTTCACCCATTTATGATGCTTATGGCATCCATAATTTGTTATAGAAATTATAAATAAATATATTTTCTTTTGGGTTGGTAATTGATTAATTATCAAATATATTTATAAATAATTTTTATAATAATAAAATTATAAAACAAAGTTTTAAAATAGATACATAGATTCAACATTTTCTTTGCTCTATGCCAAGTTGTTGAAAACATTATAGGATATAATTTTTCCAAAACAAATCTGAGTAATTTTCAATTAAAAATGTGCATACATATGGTGTTTGCATAAAACAAGTGAAAAAGCTGGGCAAAATGACCATCAATACTTGAAAATGATTTCAAGCAAAATATTTTGATAAAAATTATTTTATAAATATAAAAATAATTATTTAATTATTTTCTTGGCAAAAAATAAACAAATTTTCAATTTTATTAAATTAATATATTTTAATAAAAATATTGTCATCTTATAATATTATTATGAAACATCTTATAAAAAATTATATTTGAGTAGATAATTTATAAATTACTATTATTATTTATAAATAAAACAAAATCATTTCAAATACTATGCAATAATTGGTGGGACCCACATCTATTAAATCTCTAAAAAATTAAAACTATCTCATCTCATCTCACTTCCTAATATAAATACACAAAATTTTCAAAAACCATCTTATCTCATCTCAACTCAACAATCTCATTATTATTTATAAATTATCTCATCTTATATCTAAATTCAAACGAGAGCTAAAGCATAATGCCGACAAATTATTTTCAGCCACGACAATAAGAATTAATTTCATTTCGAGCAATGTCAATCATAAAATGATGTGATATTTAATAATTATAAATTATTTGTTATATTTTATTTATAGATTAATTTTTTAATATCACATAAAAAATATTGAAATAACGATTACAAAAATGATAAATAGAATTTCTAATTTCATTTCAGAATAACTGAAATTTCAATCAAGGAAGAATCATGCACTTTCTTTCTCGAATTAATTTTTTACTCTCGCTGCATGATGGACCGTGTAGTCAAACGGGCCTATGGTTGGTGTTTTCCTTTTCTTTAATTCACTTCAAATTAAGCATCTTTAAACTTCAAGACAATTTTCCATCTCAAAAATAATTTTAGTCTAAGTTTACATCCGTTTTCATATTTTATAAAATATATCCAAAATAAATTTCATAAAAACCTTAAAAAAACTCACAAAGATATTTTTGTCCAAACATCATTTCAATTAACACTACTATTTTTTTAAGCTACAACTTTGATCTCTTATGTCGGCCCTTCTTTCACCACGTGAAAGTGAGATTTTCTCTCTAAATTTTTCCTTTTTTTTCTTCTCTTGGACTCTGGTCTGTGGAGATTGGGAGGATGGATGGTGATTTGCCATTGCTCTGTGAGGGACTGAAGTTGACAGAAGATGAACAACAAGAGATAGAGGTTAGTACTGAAGAAGTTTCTTTGTCTGCATTGAAAAGTAAACTTTGTATTATGATATGTTTGATAGCTGATAAGGAGACAAACAGAGGGGCCCTCATGAATACTTTGACTAAAGTATGACATGTAGAGGGAAAAGCAGTCTTCAAAGAGGTGGGGAGAAACAAGTTTCTGGTCAAGTTTAAAAGGAAAACAGATAAAATAAGGGTCTTGAATGGGTGTCCGTGGTCCTTTGATAAAAACGTGTTGTGCATACAAGATTGTGAAGGTGCAAAGTCTGTCATGGAAATGCATTTTCGATATGAACCCTTTTTGATTCAATGTCATGATATGCCATTTACTAGTATCTCTACGAGTATGGGAGAAAAATTGGGAAGTTCTATGGGAGAAGTTCTCATGGTGGACAGATGGTAGTGATACTTGTTGGGAAAAATTTTTACTTGTTAAAGTTAGGATGGATATCACCAAACCTCTTGCTAGAGGTAGATTTATATCTCTGAAGGGAACAAAGTATTGTATACACTTCAAATATGAAAAGATGCCCAACTTTTTTTATCATTGTGGCACGATCAAGCATGGTGCAGGAAGATGTGAAAAGGTGGAGATGGGCAAGCATGCTGTAGACAATTTCAGTCAGAAGTATGGTGCATGGTTGAGGGTGAGTAGTAAAAATATAGTTCAAACTCATGTCACTGAAGGGAAGGAGTAGGGTGCTGGAGGGTCATCAGAGAGTGGCCGGAGGGTGGTTTCAGGCAAGTCTAAGCTCGATGGTGGACAAGATGGAAAGGATTTGGAAGAAGCTGAAAATCAGGAAGACATTCAATTAAATCATGCTAATGGTGGGATTGACCAAATTTCAGGGTCTAATTTTGGTAACAATATATTCTCTTTCAGTGCAAGGAAAGTTGACCATGGCTCAGAGGTAGCTGCTATGCACGAAATTGCAGCAGTCACTCACAAGGCAACTAGTGCATCTAATCAGGATCATCAAGGCATCAATATCATTAATGAGGGAGCTTTGTCAACAGATCAGTTAGAGGTTTCCTCTGATCATATATGCTCAGCTGTCCTAAAGGATAATATTCCCAAAGCTAGAAAGAAGGGACCTTGTAAAGACACTAGTTGGAAAAGAATGGCACCTGCATGTATGACTACTCTCAATACTCAGGCGAATGAGATAGATAAGGATATGGAGATGCATGACCAATCTTTTAAAAGAAAGGCTCAAGTGATTCAGAAGGGTGGTATGGAAAAGAGAACTAAATTGAAACTAAGAGATGAGGAGTGTAACAATTTATTAATGGCTGAGGCTATTGAGCAGCCTTGCCAATCTCCATGATTCTCTTTAGTTGGAACTACCGAGGGCTTAGGAACCTTCGGACAATTCTTGAGCTTCAACTTTTGGTGAAGGAGAAGGGTCAAAAATCATATTTCTCTCGAAAATTAAATGCAGGAGAGAAAGGGTGGAAAGCATTAGAAACAGATTGGGTTTTGGAGGTAGTTTTGTGGTGGACTGTATAGGGAAAAGTGGAGGACTAACTATGATTTGGAAATCTGAGATACAAGCTGACTTATTCTCTTACTCCCAGAGCCATATTTCAATGTCTATTAGCCTTGATGAGGGTGAACAGAAAGTGATGGTGATAGGTTTCTATGAAAATCCAATGGTGGAAAAAAGAAAGGAAAGTTGGCAGTCGCTTAGAAGATTAAAAACTGAGGGACAAGTAGCATGGCTATGCAGTGGGGATTTTAACGAGTTGCTTACTAATGATGAGCAGTATGGTGCAACTAATAGATCTTTTTCTCACATAGAAAAATTTAGAGAGGCTCTTGATGCATGTGAACTCTGTGATTTAAGCTATGAAGGGTCTAAATTCACTTGGTGCAACAAAAGGGAAGGGGCGGCATTTATCAAAGAGTGGTTGGATCGTGCTTTTGGTAATTATCCTTGGCATCTGCTCTTTAGTAACATAGGGGTACAAGTGCTTCCAGTTCTACAATCTGACCACTCCCTTTTTCTAATATCCTGTGAGAATGATGAAGGAATGAACAGAAGATTAGATAAGTTTTTTCGTTATGAGGCTAGTTGGTTTAAACAATATGATTGCAAAGACATAATACAAAGGGCTTGGGGGTCTAGCATGAGAAGAGATAATTCAATGTTTAGCTTAAAGGAAGATCTATCGAGGTGCAGATCTAATTAAAATTCTGGTCTAAAACTAAGGGGGGGGGAGAAGAAGAGATTATTGAATACTAAGAGAGGCATGATACAAGAGCTTCAGAGGATAAACAAGGGTGATTTCAATGTTACAATTAAAGACTTGCAGGAAGAAGTGGATGTTTTAATGGAGGAAGAGGAAACAAAATGGAGACAAAGATCTAAGTAGTTATGGTTAAAAGAAGGGACTAAAACTCTAAATATTTTCATAGATGTGCTACACAAAGTAGATAGTCGAATGAGATAAAGAAGATTGAGAATGAAAGAGGCCAGAGTGCTAGAAATCAAGAGGAAATTAGCCAACTATTCCAAGAATATTACCAGACTTTGTTTAAGTCAACCAATCCTCGAGACATTGATACAACTTTGTGTGACGTTGAACTAATGGTTACCTCTGAGATGAATAGGCAGCTTGAAAGGGAGTGCAACTTTGAGGAAGTGAAGAAGGCTGTATTTGAGAGGGACCCTATGAATTCACCAGGTCCTGATGGGTTCTCAGCAAGGTTCTATCAAGATAATTGGTCTGTTGTGGGGTTGAGGTGTTTTTGGCAATCAAAGAGTTCTTGTCTTCTAGTAGAGGCTTGGATGCTATTAATGAGACCTTCATATCACTAATCCCAAAGAAGAAAAAACCACAATT
The DNA here is from genome assembly GCA_003123825.1 of Juglans hindsii. Taxonomy (NCBI): domain Eukaryota; kingdom Viridiplantae; phylum Streptophyta; class Magnoliopsida; order Fagales; family Juglandaceae; genus Juglans; species Juglans hindsii. Next base: position 391,547 of record QEOW01003344.1, on the reverse strand, counting down.
GGTCTCTAAGTATAGGCCTATAAGCTTGTGCAATGTCCTCTATAAAATTGTCTCCAAAGTCTTGGCAAACAGGCTAAAAAAGTTTCTTCCACTTTTGATCTCACCTTCCCTGAGTGCATTTGTTCTAAGTCGTTTAATCTCAAACAATATCATTGTTGCCTATAAAGCCATGCATTCCATGCATCATAGAATGAGGGGTAAAAAGGAAGGGTTTATGACACTAAAATTGGATATGAGCAAGGCATACAATATAATCGAGTGAGAGTTTTAAAGAAAATGGGATTTGGAGAGAAATGGATTGGCCTGATCATGAAGTGTGTAGAAACAATGAGCTACTCCTTGTTGATTAATCGTGTTCCATAGAAATCTTTTCATCCTTCAGGAGGGTTAAGACAAGGGGATCCTCTATCCCCTTACCTATTCATACTTTGCTCATAGGTGTTTGGCAAGTTGCTGGATAAAGCTGAGAAGAAGGGACTCATCTCTGGGTTTCCTTTTGCTCGAGGCACCTTATTAGTTAAGCATCTCTTTTTTGCAGATGATAGTTTACTTTTTTGCAAAGTTAATGCACTGGAGTGGAGCAGATTGCATAGATTGATGAGCATGTATGAACATGCATCTGGACAAAGGCTAAATCTGGAAAAAAATAGCTCTTTATTTTAGCAAGAACACAAGACAAGATGCTAAAAATGCAATTATGTTAGGAGTAAGACTAAGGGAGGCAAGATCTTATGAGCAATACCTAGGTCATCCTTCCTATGTGGGTAGACTAAAATTGGTAGCTTTCAGACCTATCTTGGATTCCATAAGAAATAGAATAAGCAATTGGAAGGTTAACTTTCTATCTCAGGCAAGAAATGAGGTGATGTTGAAGTCCATAGTACAGACAATTCCAATCTACAGTATGAGTATTTTTAAACTTCCTAAGGCAGTTTTATCTGCAATTAATAAGCTCATAAAAAAGTTTTGGTGGGGTAGTAGAGATGAGATGACTAAAACTCAATGGATTCCTTGGAAGCAAATGGGAAAACCTAAAGGGGAATGAGGTCTGGGCTATAGAGATTTTGAGGAGTTTAATCTGGCCTTCTTGCAAAGCAAGGGTGGAGAGTCATTCAACAACCATCATCCTTAGCAGCTCGAGTTCTTAAAGCCAAATACTTTTACAAAACAAATTTTCCAAATGCAAAGGTTGGCAGTAATGCTTCATTTTTGTGCTAGAGTTTTATGGAGGCAAGGTCAGTTTTGCAAAAGGGTCTAATTTGGAGAATTGGCAATGGTGAGTCAGTGAACATATGGACAAACAAGGAGCTTCCTCGACTCTTTACATATAAGGTACAATCTCCTCAACATGAGTTATATGTTAGGAAGAAAGTGTTTGCCCTCATTGACAAGCAAACAGGAGCATGGGACATGGCTATTTTGAGAGAGGCTTTTGTTAAAGAGGAAGTGAACTTGATTAGTAGGATCCCAGTTAGTGTGAGTAAAGTCCAAGACAAACTAATCTGGAGGTGCACTACTGAAGGAAGATTCACTGTCAAAAGTGCTTACTATTTAGCAGGAGAGATGGCAGCAAATCAGAAGGGACAATCATCTTAAAGTGTGCAGAAGAGTGCTTTCTGGAAAGAATTATGGAAGCTAATGGTGCCAAAGGCCACACACATGTTAATACGAAGAGCTTGCCATGAATCTCTACCTACAAACCAGAATTTAGCTAAAATGAGAATCATTGAGTCTCCTATGTGTCCAATATGTAAACTTGAACCATAATCAGTGACACATGCTCTCTAGTCATCTATTTCTGCTCAAGATGTGTGGGGAGCAAGTTTAAAGTGTTTGCAGAAAATAAAGGTAGTGGAGATCCCTGTCAAGGAATTGGTTATGGACCTAACTTCAGTTCTATGTGCATATGATATGGCAGCCTTTGTAGAAACTACATACTAGTTGTGGAAAAGAAGATATAGCTATGTTTTTTAGGGTAAGTTCATGGATCCAAACTCAATTGTGTACTCTGCTACACAAAAAGTGAATGACTTCCAGACTGCAAACCAGAAATCAGTGGGAAAAGGGGTGACAGCAAATCAAAATCTTCCTCAGTGGACTGCTCCTCCTTCACAGGTGTATAAGGCCAATTGGGATGCTTCAGTGGATCGAGTAAATTGTAGAATTGGTATTGGGGTCATCATTCGAGATTGGTTTGGTCATGTGGTTGCCACTCTCAGGTCTCAAAGGAAACTTCTCCTAGATCCAACTATGGTAGAGGTAGTAGGGGCACTTAAAGCAGTAACTCTTTGTCAACAGTTGCAATTGTCCAGAATCATGGTTGAAGGAGATGCTAAGAAAGTGGTAGATGATATCAACAGTGACTCAGGCAAATGGACTTCAGTAGGGATGATCATTCATGATATTAGAAATAAAATTGGCATGATGCAACAATGGTCGGTTAAGCACATCTCAAGGAATTGCAATAATGTGGCTTATTTATTAGCTAAGGATGCACTTAAATTCTCGGAGGAGAGCATTGTATTGGAGGGTATTCCTCCTTGTATCCAAGCTTTGTTGCTTTAAGATGAATAAGAATTGATATTCTTCTTTTTTAAAAAAAAAAAAAACACAATATATCGCAAGAACTTTCTCAATGTACAAAATTTGTGACAATCAATTATTTTTATTAAATTTGATCAAAAATATATTTTGAAAGTATTTTAAAATTTTTAAAAATGTTTGAAAAACCTCTTATCCAAATTAGTACTCATGAGTCTCTTTTCCCGAAGCTCAATGGTAGACTGTGAGGTTATGTTCTAAACCAAAAATGATTTTTGAGTAATGCTACCAGTAATCAATTTTGTCACCATCCTTCCATCATTTTATGATGTGATAGTTAATGATTAGAATTTATGTGTTATGTTTTACTTGTGAACCAATTATTTAATGTTACATAAAAAAATATTGAAAAAACGATGGAAAAAATAGATGAGAAACATATATTTTTAAATTATTTTTGGAATGATACATTTTGTATATTTGTAAAAAGGTTGTTGAGTTTTTTATTTTTCACCCTCCTTAATTTCACAGATTTTTTGTAATTAAACATCACCATCAGTTTCATTAGATTTCTTAACCACATATATGGACAATGACATTAATGCCATGTAGGATCTAATAAAGTCTATTGCGTGCTCCTCATACACGTTCTTAAAAAATAAATAGGGCTGGGCTCCGACTCCGACGGAGTCGGAGTGATCGTTTCCGACCTCCGACTCCGACAAGAGTCGGAGCCAAATTGGAGATCCGACTCCGACTCCGAATTGGAGTCGGAGTCCGACTCCGATCGGAGGTCGGAGCTCCGACCTCCTATCGGAGCTCCGACCTCCTATAGGAGCTCCGACATAAGATCGGAGCTCGACGTGCGCTCGACGTGGCGCTCGAGCGGAACTCTTTCAGAGAGGTTCGCTCGACTTCCGCTCGACATGTCGCTCGAGCTAACCTCTCTGGAAGAGGTTCGCTCGACTTCCGCTCGACATGTCGCT
>QEOW01003344.1:375866-387167 GCA_003123825.1 Juglans hindsii | reverse complement strand
ACATGTCGCTCGAGCTAACCTCTCTGGAAGAGGTTCGCTCGACTTCCGCTCTACATGTCGCTCGAGCGAACCTCTCTGGAAGAGGTTCGCTCGACTTCCGCTCGACATGTCGCTCGAGCGAACCTCTCTGGAAGAGGTTCGCTCGACTTCCGCTCGACATGTCGATCGAGCCAATGTTCAATACAACGTGTGCTCGACTTGCGCTAGACACCTCGCTCGAGCGAAAGTGTACAGTAAAAAAAATTTCGGAGTCGGAATCGGAGCTTCTTGGAGCTCCGACTCCGAATAGGCATTCGGAGCTACTCCGAATTCCGACTCCGAATTCCGATGACTCCGACGAAATCGGAGTCGGAGTCGGAGCGGAAGTCGGACGGAGTCGGAATTTTCGGAATTTTGCACACCCCTAAAAATAAAACATCTTACAAATATTGTAAAACTAAAGAAAAATATCAAGAGAATTGATAGACCACAATATCTAAAATTAGTTTTTTAGGAACTAAATATTATTTCTCTTAACTTGTTTTGTGTTTACAACAAATGCTCAACAAGACACCTTTTCATAGGCATGAGATGATACATAATATTAAATGAATACATGAACTTAGGGAATGACAATACATGAATAAAAGGGATACATGGACATATGAAATATGAATATATGAATATTCAAGAATTCTAATGGTCATCCATCAAATACATGGAATATATTTTACTATATTCTTGTATTTACAACACTCTCCATTTGTTGACCATACATAAAGAATATGTCTCGTTAAAACCTTGTCAAAGAAAATCCAGTAGAAAAAACTTGTGGCAAAGGAAAAAGAGTATAACATTCTAATGTGTCTTTGAATGCTTTAGGATTGTCTCATTAAAATCTTGCAAATGAAAAACCTTATGGGAAAAACCTTAGCGAAGGAAAAAAAGTACAATCCAGATAATAATTGACTCCCCCTTATAAGTATGCAAAGTTTCAATTGTTCATGAAAGATCTTTAAGCCATCGCATTCCAATATTGTATATCAATTTTTTGAATGTTACAGTTGATAAATTTTAGTGAATAAGTCTGTCAAATTATCACTTGACTGTATTTTCTATGTCAATGTCGCTGCCCTTTTGAAACTCATGTGTATAAAAGAATTTTGGTGAAATATGCTTGGTCTTATCACCTTTGATGTAGTTTCCTCTTATTTGCATAATATATGCCGCATTATCTTCATATAAAATTGTTGAGCTACCTTTGATTATGGGTAAACCACACTTTTCTTGAATATATTGAATAACTGATCTTAACCAAATGCATTCACGACTTGCTTTATAAATTGTAATAATTTTTTATTGATTAAAAGAAGTAGTAACTATTGTTTGTTTGACAGACTTCCATGAAATAGTTGTACCTCTATATGTAAATAGGTATCTTGTTTGAGTATGTTCTTTATGCAGATCAGATAGATAACCTGCATCTGCATATCCAATTAATTGTGTGCTTAATTCTTTTAGATAAAATAATTCCATGTCGATCGTACCACGAAGGTAACGTAGAACATACTTATTATTCCAATGCCTTCGAGTTGGTGCATACCTATATCTTGCTAGTAAGTTTATTGAAAATATAATATCAGGTCTTGTATAATTTGCAAGATACATTAAAGCACCAATTGCACTATGGTATGGTATTTCAGAACCAAGAATTTCTTTATCTTCTTATCGAGGTCGAAAATGGTCTTTCTCTACATCAAGAGGTCGAACAACCATTGGAGTGCTCAAAGTGTGAGTTTTATCTATATAAAAGTGCTTCAAAACTTTTTCTGTATATGTAGACTGATGAACTAAAATTTCATTTGAAAAATGTTCAATTTGTATATCAAGACAAAATTTAGTTTTTCTAAGATCTTTAATTTCAAATTCATTTTTCAAATAAGTTGTAGTTTTCATGAGCTCTTCTGAAGTCCCAATGAGATTTAATTCGTCTACATATATTGGAATAATTGCGAATCCAGACTCTGACTTCTTAATGAAAACATATGGACAAATTAGATTATTCTCAAATCATTTTTTCAATAGATATTCATTAAGACAATTGTACCACATGCGTCCGGATTGCTTTAGACCATTTAATGATTTTTGTAACTTAATAGAATAAATACTTCCAAATTTTGAATTATCTGCTTTAGACAGTTTATATCCTTAAGAGATTTTCATATATATATATATATATATATATATATATATATATCTTTATATATATCATCCTCTTATGATCCATATAAATATGCGTAACCACATCCATTAAACGTATATCCAAACTTTCTATGACTACCAAGTTAATAAAAAATATGAATGTAATTGAATCCATTACAGGAGAATATGTTTCTTGAAAATCAATACCAGGTTTCTGCAAGAAACCTTATACAACAAGCCGTGCTTTATATCTCACGATTTCATTTTTCTCATTACGTTTACGTACAACTACCCACTTATATCCAACATGTGTAACACCTTTAAGTGTTTGGATTACAAGTTCAAATATTTTATGTTTTGCAAGTAAATTTGATTCTGTATTAATTGCATTTTTTCATTTTGGCCAATCACTTATACGTCGGCATTTTGTGACAGTTTGTGGTTCAATTTCATCATTATTTCTTGTAATTTCAATGATAACTTTAAATAAAAATAGATTGTCGATAATAATTTTATTTATATCCCACAATTCTCCTTTACTTACATAATTTATCGAGATATCGTTATTTTGAAATACCTGTTCTTCTTCAATAGATTTCTCTTCAGAGGATTCTTTTTAGGAGAATTTGGTATTGGAAGTTTTGATGGATCAATTGTTTGTTGCCTGATTTATGTGTATGGTTTCTTTAGGAACACCAATTTCTTTTCTTTTGTTTTTTTCTTTTGGAGAATCTTATCCTTTGCTCTAATAGGTTTTCCAAGATTTAAGCATATCTTAGATTCATTTGCTGCTTGATTTCGTGATTGTCCCACAGGAACTTCAATTCTCGCAAGAATATTAGCAGCTGAAATATGAGATTTTATTATTTTCTAACTATCAGTAAAATGCATCCGGTAATTGATTTGCAATACCTTGTAAATGAATAATCCTTTAAACTTTCAGTTTACATTGATTTGTATGAATGATCAATATGAGATAATGTCGAAGCATTCCATGTTATTTCTCTCTGTGCTCCAGACACATTTTCTTCTCCTAATAGTAAAAAAATTATTTCATCGAGATGACAATTTTCGAATCGTACTTTAAAAATATCAAAAGTTAAAGGTTAAATGTATCTAATAATAAAAAGAGAATCAAAACCAATATAAATTCCAAGTATTTGTTGAGGGCCCATCTTAGTGCATTTGGGAAGTACAATCGGAACATAGACAACACAATCAAAAATATGAAAATGAAAAATATTTGATGGATGACCATTAGTAAGTTGCAATGGAAAGTATTTATTATGGGCAGTTGGTCTAATCCGAACTAATGATGCAGCATGTAAAATTACATGTCCCCAAATAGAAACGGATAGTTTTGTTCTTATAAGCAAATGCCTAGCAATTAATTGCAGTCGTTTAATAAACAATTCGGCCAAACTATTTTGAGTATGTACATGAGCAACTGAATGTTTAACATGAATTCCTATTAACATGCAATAATCATCAAATGTTTGAGATGTAAATTCTCCTGCATTATCCAATCTGATTGACTTGATTGGATAATCAAGAAATTGAACTCGTAATCTAATTATTTGTGCAAGAAGTCTAACAAATGCAATATTACAAGTAGAGAGTAGACAAACATATGACCGCCTAGTTTATGCATCTATTAAGATTATAAAATATCTAAATTGTCCACATGGCTAAATTGTCCACATGGCTGATGTATCGTCCAACATATGTCCCCATGAACTCTTTCTAAAAATGATGGGGATTTAATTATTACCTTAGAAGGGATTGTGTGATAATTAATTTTCCTGGAGAACATGATGCACATGGATAATCATTTGGTAAAAGAATCTTTTGATTTTTTAGATGATGCCCATATGAGTTCTCAATCATAATTGATCCTGGATGTCTAAGACGATCATGCCAAACCATAGAGATTTTTGAATTAGAACACTTCCAGTGCATTACCATATTTGATTTCATTGTACTCATAGTTTTATAATATAAGCTTGAAGAGAAAGCTGACAGTTTTTTCAATATGAGTTTTCGGCCCGAAATCATATAAGTATATAAAGATATTCATTACTACATTCATTGATGATTTCAATATGATAAACATTACAACAAATATCTTTAAAATATAGTAAATTTCTTATAGATTTTGAAGAATACAAAATATCGTCAATACAAAATTCTGGTCATTCTAGAAACATTATATTTGCTATTCCGAAGCCTTCAATTAGGTTCGAAGAATCGAATATGGTATTAACATTAGCTCTATTCAATGTTAAACATTGAAAATATTTCTTATATTTAGGAATTGTATGTGTGGCACAACTGTCTGCGAGACATACATCTCTACTAATTTTACTCAAATTAATCAATTCATCAATAAAATCCATGATTCTTTATAAAAGCAAAACACATATAAGACTTTATTAATTTAAAGGAAAATTAGAATGTATTTGAAGATAATAACTAAAATATATTGTAATTACACGATAAAGAACGAAAAGTAATTGTTGTAACCATAATCATCACTAATAAAAAAACCTGTATTTTCGTTGGGGTTCACATAGAAATCAGAAACATCGAGGTGGGTAAGATCCATTTCATTTGGGGTATAAGTTGGATCTACTAGATTCTTATGATCAACAAAATTCATTTCGACCCCATTTTACTTTTCTTTAATGGAGGTCTGATATAGGTTTATCAAATATTTTGGTGTACGATAGGTACGTGACCAATATCCATTCATACCATATCTATAACATTTATACTCATAGTTCTTTACAGACTTATTCAGTAAGCTTTTATTTTCATCCTTTTTTGTTTCAGTATTGTTTCACTTCTAGTGGTATACTGAGTTCCTCTTTGATTAATTTTGAGTACGGTCTTCTTGATTTTTATAAATTTTCCTACCACGTCCATGTCTTCGGCCACGTCTACGATTTCCTTTATGATTATAAAATGAGGTTCCATCAGCTTTTGGGAATGGAGGAGAACCAGTTGGATGAGATTTGTGATTTTTCATTAAAATCTCATTGTTCTGTTCAACCACTAATATACAAGATATTTGTTCAGAATATTTGGTGAATTTGCGCTCTTGATACTGTTTCAGGACCACATTCGAGGCATGAAATGTGGTATATGTTTTTTTCTAACATATCCTTATTAGTGATTTTCTCCTTACATAATCTCAACTGTAAGCTTATTTTGAAAAGTGTAGAGCTTTATTCAGACACTGTTTTAAAATCTTGTAACCTCAGGTGCATCTAATCATAGCGAACCTTTGGAAGGATTATAGTCTTTTGGTGCTTGTATCTCTCCCTTAGACTATTCCATAGAATTAATAGATTTTTTATAGTGAGGTACTCAGTTTTCAATTTCTCATGTAAATGATAGCGAAGAAAAATCATTGTTTTGGCACAATCCTGTAGGAATGTTTCATTCTTTTCTTGGATAGTGTTTTCAAGATTCATTGCATCAAGATGGATTTCAGAATCTAAAATTCAAGATAAGCAATTGTTGCCAGAAACGTCGAGAACAACAAATTCTAATTTTGTAAGATTTGATATTATCTATAACAAATATATTAAAAATCGAATAAGTAGATATTATAAGATTAAAAATATACTAGAATTATAAACTTTATGAAGTCATATGAATTATATTGATATTATAATATTTTACTTCAAAGAGTATTGTATAGAATATATGTTTTTACATCATTCATAATAATATCAATATTTATAAACACATTATGTTGATATGATGATTATAAAATGACATTATAAAATTGTGGAAAGACTTACAGTGATTAGAGAAATGTCATAAATAGCTTTCAACGTCAAAGAACACGACAATTGGCTAGTGTTTCGTGCTGATAACATGTTGTAAAACTAAAGAAAAGTAGCAAGAGAATTGAAAGACTACAATATCTAAAATTAGTTCTTCAGAAACTAAATATTATTTCTCTTAACTTCCTTATTGTGTGTCTACAACAAATGTTTCTCAAGACACTCTTTTATAGGCATGAGATGATACATAATATTAAATGAATACATGAACTTAGATAATGACAATACATGAATAAAAGTAGAGGTGCTACCCGCCCCCTATAGGGCGAGGCCACCCCTCCCCCGCCCCACGCTCCCGCATGGGCAGGGGTATGAAATTCTTCTCTATACCCCTGCCCCCGCCCATGCAGGGCCCCACACCTCGGGATCCAGCCCCAAAAGTTGTTTAAATCATAAAACATAAAAATCTAAGTATTCTAACCTATTACAATAATACAAATTAATCTAAAAATATTACAGATTGTCAAATAAATGAAAATGAATAATATTACAATATTAGAAATTGTATTTGGCATACTAGCAACTTAGCAAGATGACTTTGAGTCCTGAAATTGGAATTTTGGGGCGGTCGATAAGTGAGAGTCGAGACTGTGAGAATATAAAACCTGATACATTAGTAGAAAAATAAATTCGAATTACAAACAATATAAGAGACATTATCAACCATTACTTATTTTTAAGATACCCCAAAATGGTATCGTTAGAAGAGACATTATCAACCGTCACTGTCTCAACCTTCTCCAACCCCTACTCATCTATCGTGGCCTTCAAGGCCTTCTCAATAGTCTCACCCTCGTGATTGAAAACTTGAGATTTTTTTTGTTTAATTGCCAATTAGAATCTACAAAATATGCCGTCAAATATATATAATTAAAATTTTGGTCTGATGTCCATGTATCGGTCGCGAGGCAAATTTTTTGACCCCTCATTTGGTTTCTCAACAGTTTTCTATGTACACCATATAGTTTCATAATATCATTCCCCATCGTATGACGAGAAGGAATGCCAAATTTAGGTTTCAAGTATTTAGAGTATGCTTGGAACCCTTCACCCTCCACAAACCAAAAGGGCAACTCGTCTACTAAGAGTATGCTTGGAACCCTTCACCCTACACTCATTCGGATCATACTTAGTGTACCCTTTCAACGTTGTCCCCCACTACTCTCATTTGCCATTTTGTTAATTCCAATCTCAAGCCTAGATTAACTCTTTTCTTGTAAAGAACGTCTAAGTGGACTCTTTTTGCATTCTTCTTCTACATGGACCTTCAATTGAGATGTACCATATCTCCTATAGTGACATTCATACATTTTATCATAATGGTTACACTTAGCTTGGGGGTTATTAGTGTCACTATCTTGTATTTTGGTAAAGTCAGACCACACAATGAAAACTGGTTTCTTACTTGGTGGGCCCATGGATGTAGGGTCAGGGGTAGGGGGTCGGTAAGGTCAGGAGATCTAGCACTAAGGCTAGTGCTTGGACTTGCCTAATTATCCATTCCCGTTGACTAACAAAAACTTGACATATATGATAGAATGAAGCAAAAATCACAACACAATTTCATAAAATCATACATACAGTTATGAACATTAAGGGGTTTCAATATTGAAAATTTGAAACCCTAATCTAACCCCAAAACAGATTTGGGGTTTCAAGATCAATTTTGAAACTCGTAAATTAAATTTGGGGGTTTCAATATTGAAAGCCCCAAAATAGATTGCTAAATTAAATTAGGGATTTCAATTTTGAAACCCCTAATTTGACTAGGGTTTCAATCCTACAATTTTACATCACAAATTCCACCAAACATCATCACAAATTCACACAAATATCTCCACAACACATGAATCATAATCACATCTTCCAAATCCATTCATAAATCTCATCCTCTATAGTCCAATCTGAAAATTAAAAATTAATTTGCGATCCTCAAGATACTTACAAGATGAAGACGTAGGAGAGAGAGACACACGGACTAGGCGAGGGTGACAAGTGAGAGAGAGAGGTTTGTGTGTTGGTCGTGAGGCAAGAGAGAGAGAGGTCAGAGGTCAGGGGTGTGTGTGTGTGAGAGAGAGAGAGAGAGAGAGAGAGAGAGAGAGAGAGCTAAGGGAGTCTAAGAAAGGGGAGTCGAGAAGGGGAAAATTTACTCATTAAACAAAACAACGTCGTATTGGGATACCTAAAATGCCGTTTTGTTTAATGTATAATTATATATATATAATGTGCGGGGTGGGGTAAATGCAAGCTCGATCCATCCCCCGTATTAGCAGTGGTGCCCAAATGCCGACAGATTGCCCCGCCACCCGCATCTGGTGGACGGGGGCCACTATCCTGTCCAGGTAGGGGCAAGGCAAGTTAGCGAGGGAGGCTACCCTCTCCTAGTAAATGCAAATCAATGTTTCACTTTGCTGCAATGATTTTCAGAGCATTACACTCGTAAAGAAGTAGTTAATTTATTTGTTCCATTATTTTTGTTTTTCCAAAGCACTTTTTATGTTATTCTTTAATCTAGAAGTTAGGAAATGAATACTTGCAACTTTATCTTCTTTTAAGTTGAAACTGGTGATTCTAGAAGGGAACGAATAGACAATTAATTGAAATAATATAAAATGACCTACCATAACTTTATCGGTTTTTACCATCCCAACGTCCCCCAAGGCCAAAACTGTCCAATTGCACGCAAAGTACTAATGGGCATGCAAGACAAATTAGCTTATCCTGGCCCACGAAGATACCATAAAATCCCACCTAGCTAATTAGCTTCGCCGAGTTGAATTTGTATTGGAAAAAATATTTAAGAATTTAAGATTTAAGTGAGAGAAATCATGAAATATTGTTTTTTTGAATGATATTTAATACAATATATATGATTCCATTTCATATGTATATTTCAAATTGTTAAAACCCAGAAAATAATGTGGAGAATTTTTAATCCGTATTTTACTATATATATTCTTTCAAAGAAAGAGAATTTATATATTATTGTATAGATGTTAATTACTAGTGTTGTATTGTATAGTCTAAACGCAAAACACGAAATCCCTGATCCATCTCGTCATTAATTACTCAACCAAACGACAACGTATAACTAGCAAGGATATATATGCACCATGCCCAACTACATATAATATAATATATATATATATTTATATATATATATATTTATATATATCCTCAGTTTGGGGACACTACAAGAAAAATGAGATTTTGTGACCAATTTATTGTAACCAAAAGATTAAATTAGAGTCATTTTGTTAAAATTAATTGGTCACAAAAACTCATTTTTCTTGTAATGAGAGTACTTTAGTTTAATTATTAATCTTGCTGATCACTTGGATATTATAAACGAAGCCAGCCTGCTTGTAAGTTTAGGATATATTAATAATGTAGTTGTTGGGTTCAGTATCGGAGACTACTACGTACGATGCAGGTTGTGATTAATTAGAAGAATTATTAGACTATTGCTTCAGTTTGCTCTCCCATTTCTCCATTTGTGAATCTCTCTCTCTCACCTTATAGCGTTAGCAGTAGACTCAACAAAGTTTGATTAGATAATTCACAAAATTTAGCTAGTCACTTTTCAACAACATCAAATAACAGACTCTCTAAATCTATCATTATTCTATTAAAATATTGATTTTGACCTTTTCATTTATTTTAATTCTAATTGTAATTTAAATATTTATTCGTTATTAAAAAATACACATTAATTTTTTAAAAAATTGGCATCAACTAATCATAATATTGCATAACTAGAACTTGAAGCATTCCATCAAGATGATGCTTTTGAGACAAAGATGAATTTTCTAGAGTTGTGAGCTCGCGCGAAACGAATAGCACGCAGGAGAGGGAATTTTTTATGCCAAAATAATATTTGGCCAGCAACTTGACTCAACAAATTTGACTAGTGAAAATGATCAAAGTTAAAAGTATTGTAACTTTTTTGAGTTCACTACAGGGAGTTTTTTAATATAACTTTGTTGAGTCCACTACTACTAGTGCTCTTAGGCTTTCCATTGTCCTGTCCACGTTTCTCTCTCTTTCTTCCCTCAAGATTTCCACTCCTTAACGAGCTCTCTCTCTCTCTCTCTCTCTCTCTCTCTCTCTCTCTCTCTCTCTTCGAAAATTGCATGGGGTAGGGAAGCAACCAAACCAAAGGAGGAAAACAAAATTAGTTGATGGATTGAACTTCTCTTCAGATTGGATTTGCCACGTCAGAGGATGTGTGGTGTGTAGGGGTGGGCAGCGGGGCCCTACCCCTACTGCCCCACCCTGCTTCCACCCCGCCCCGCATGGAGAGGGCCTAGCGGGGGCTGGGGGCGAGATGACCCCAGCGGGGCCCTGCCCTGCCCTGCCCTGCCCCCCGCTCCGCTCTTTATATATAATTTTTTATTTTTATTTTTATATATATAAATAAATATATTGTATATAGATATATACAATTTATTAAAGATTTAAAATTGTATTCAAGTCATTGGATTGTCTTGGCCTCTTAGGCCAACCTTTATATATAGGAGGCCAAGGCAATACAATAGTCATCCTTAAGCAATGTGAGACTTATAAAACAATCCAAAATCTAACTCTAAAGAGTTTTAGTTCTTTTTATATTTATAAATTTTAATTTATTGTTTAAATTATATTATGATTTAGGTCTAAAAAAATATTTTTAGACTAATTTTTTTTTTAAACATAATGTGTTGGCCTAGGCGGGGGGCGGGGCGGATGAGGCTTTTTCCCCCGCCTCCCGGCACCGGGGCGGGGGAAAAACCCCAACCCCCGCCCTGCACCATGCAGGTATCACCCCTAGTGTGTGGTTTGAGACTGGATTATGAATAGAACTTTCCATATGGACAATGCTACAAATCACGCTCTCATTCCACTTTCATCCTACTATGTAAATTTTGGCACTTCTATCACATTTTGATTATCTTTTAATTTATTAAAGAAGAAATTCAAAAGTTGAGAAGTAATATCATAATCTCATTACAATGGAATAAGAGTTTAGTTTGTAAAACTTTCCTATATATATAGCGGCTGGCCGTATATAGTTCCTCGATCTATATAGGTACGACATTTAGAAAAACATCCAGGCTCATATGTACCCATTGTGCCTGTAATGATATATATCTATTGAACTTGTCCAGAGCCTGGCCGCCACTTGAAGTAAATCAGCTCGCCTTTAACTAGCTGGGGATCTCGCCTTCGGCGGATCGGTCTCATAGTTTCAACATATATATATATATATATATATATATATATATAT
>QEOW01003344.1:325726-375791 GCA_003123825.1 Juglans hindsii | reverse complement strand
ATATATATATATATATATATATATATATATATATAAAGTTTAGATATTGAGTTGGGATGAGATGATATGATAAAAAAATTGAAAGATGAATAAAATATTGTTAGACTATAATTTTTTAATATAATTTTATATCGGAATTTGAAAAAATTGAATTGTTTGTTGTATTTTGTGTGGAAGTGTGAGAAAATTGTAATGATTAGATGGGATAAAATGATTTGAGAGACTCTCAATCAAAGCAATCATGTCTTACTCATGATCATCATAACTTCATAAGTTTAGTACTGCTTGACCCACAAACCTTAGTTTGCACTAGTACAATTTGTAAGTTTTATTATCTAGTTGTGTCACTGAACTTATAAATTGCATTTGAATTTAAGATCAAGTACTTGATCAGTACCCTTCCAAATCAGAAAAAGGGTTTCTCGATCCAAGTCTCATCATGTATTTGAATAAATAAATTAAGGATGACAGGCCATATATGCAAGTCATCATCCTCACAAGAAAGGTAATTATATATTGGCGGCCTAGAAAACATGAAAAAGCATACCAGCCGTGTATCCAATTCCATCCAGCCAGATGATTGCCAGAATATCAATGAAGCAACTAATTTTAAGGGACCGGTAAACAGTGACACGTTTGTCAATCCTAAAACTAGGATTTTGGGTACTCATGTTTTTGCCCTCAATAGAAAGCTTGTTGTTTGAAGGATCGAGTCTGTCCTTCAATTAACGGTCGGGAATTAGGTTAATAACCATTGCTGATCATTCAAACCCATAAAGATAAACCTAATTTATGATCAAATTCAATCCGCATAAGATCAAACTGATAAGCAAGTAGAATACAGTCTCGTGAATGAAACATATAGTAATAAAATAGTTGATTGGATACTACTCTTTGCATTTCAGAACGCATGAATAGCCTCCGATCTGGCGATCCGATCAACAAGAATGAACTTTTTTTCCATGTCTAGAGTATTTAAATAGAAGGTAGAGAAAGAAAGCCCATCCATGGCATTACAGCGCTTGTTATGGTGCAGGAAAACATGGCAAAGCGAAAAAAAAAGAAAAAAGCCAGACAACATATATATCGAGGATGATCTATTCAGAAACCAATTCCATGAATGGAATTTAGGAAGAACATGCACTAACACCAACCTATTTAAAAACATCCTAAAACTTCAGATCCTTCATGTACTATACAGACTCTTCAAGAAGCAACTTGTTCTTCCTTGTACCGAATCTCGACAAAGTTGTCAGGATAACAAGACAAGGAGCTGTAGTACTAGAGAGTAGTATATGAAAAATCTTAACTACATAACTGTAACATTTACCGAATGGAAGGAACGGAATTATAACTAGAATTGCCTGGCTCCATCCTGTCTGCCTCATCACTATTAAGGATTGTTGTAGCTCTACACACAGCTAGAGACTCACATTGGACTCCTTTCACCTCGAAACAGCACGAAAATGACTTTTGATGATTTACAAGGTAATGTCAGAAAGGTGCATCTTTCTTTTGCAAGAACAATTGGGTCATTGCGTATAAGAAGCAATGGGTGGTTGGGAAAGAGGAGAAGTGCTTGTCTACCTAGAGCCATTTCTGACTTTGGCGCTATATGCCCCAACACCACCAGTAGTTCTAATTTCCTTCTCTCTCTCTGTCTGCACAGAGAGAGAGAGAGAGAGAGAGGACAGAGAAAGAGTGAGAGAGAGAGATGGGTATATAAGGAGAGAGGGCCCAGCTGGTGGGATTCGAAGAGGCCTTGTATTATGTTGTTTGATTCGGCCAAGCATTTTGTGCTTTCGGCTGAGTGGCCGGTGAAATGCCCTTTTCAATTTACCCTTTGGTCTGTTTTCTGGTAAGACACAAAGTCTCCCTTTCCTGGTCCCTATTTACCCTATTGATATAATTAAAGGGTCACACTACATTAACCCAGCAACTCATGAACTTCCCATGCAATCTAAGGTACTCAAGCCCGTGTGAGATATTATTGATTCATATCATATGAATGGATGGACTAGCAGTATGCATGGTACTAAAGTACTAAAACTTCCTTTCTTATTAATTTTCATTTCCATCTTAATCTTTCCCCTTTTGTTGAGCCAGCTCCAATGGCTTGTTCATGATCGACCTCAAAGACTGCAAATATAATTCATTCTGCATGTTATGTTCCCTTGACCTTGATCCTGATCAGGTGTGTATGAGGATGCGTGGGCTAGCTGAGGTTATATAGAATTAAGAATCTTGTCCAATAAACAAGGAAATAATTTGTAACAGTCATCCTTTGGACCATGGTTTATAAGAAAAATGTCAAAAGTAATGAATAATAAGAGAAATAAAAGGCATAATGCTACTTCTAAAAATGTTTCATGAAAGTTTTTCGAAGTGGACATCTTTTGGGGAGAGGTAAAAATTGAAAAAAGAAACAAGTCAATACAGCAATATTATTTGATCTTCATCCCCCTTTTTTATATATGATTAGAAATTATTTACAAGTCACAGCCAATAATGGATTAATTCACTAACAAACAATAAATCAGCCAAAAAAGATCGTACAAGACAAGTCCAGAATATTTTATGTGTCATGAATATATATATATATATATATATATATATTGAGAGTAACCCTGGGGTTTACTTAGGATTTCTATTTAATTATCTTGTCTGCACTTTCCTCGAAGGAACCAAGAAAGAGGGTTCTCTTTCTCCATTAAAAATATCAGGAAATAGTTTAAAGTCTTTCCAAGCAATTCAGTAACTATATATATATATATATATTTCTTTTGAAAGTAAGTACTGAATCACACCAGCTGAGAAAAAAAAAAAAAAAAAAAAAGTACTGAATCACACCAAGAATGAAACCCTTCATGTATTTATACAACAAGAAATTATAAGACTTATTGTGGCGATTTTTGGTCTCTTGGAAATAAAATCGCCGCAAAAAGCTTTTAAGTGCAGCGAATTTTGATTCGCCGTGCAGTTCTAACATCAACTTTTTCAAATGTCTTATTGCAGCGATTTTAACTCTTATTGCAGTGAAAAAATTCGCCTGAAACAATTTCTCTCGCAGCTGAAAAAAAAAAAAAAAAAACCAGCAGGCAGCAGTTGCAACCTGCAGCCAATGTTTGTCCTAGGTTATGACATTATTTTCCCCAAAATTAACAACATTAATGATCAACGATCGATCTTAAATTGTTTTGATTAAATATAAGGTTTGAATTAAGAAGTCTCACCCGATCGAAATCCATGCACCTTCTTATACTTAGTTTAAATCACAGGCGATAATTTGTAGTTTGGTGAGAGGGAATCCCATATATATCACCTTTATTTTCTCACGTTTTGGTGGATACTAATATTAATCATGAATGGGCTAATATGATCATTAAGATGATATTTAGGATCTAAATATGGACGTGTGGACTGCAGAGATATTAATATATGTGGATAAGGTGGTATAAATCCGACATTATTTATTTATTGAATCCGTGTGTCTGGTATGTCAAATACTGCCTCACAATGAGACAGCCCTACAGCTTTTTTGACAATGAAGGAATAACGCTGTGTTTTGCCTTGTACGTCAATGGTTCTGCACAAAATTCAACGAAACCCATCAAAGCCTCTCCAAATTATTTCACCCCAAAAGCGACATTCCTCTTCTAGAATCTGAATATACTCGAATGCTCATAAGTGTAGAATGAGAAGGCCGACAGAATAATTCTCAATATACACCCGATTCTCACTGCGCACTCAGCCAACCATAAGTGTTTCTTGGACTGAAAACCTCAAAGATGTTCGCATATATTATATGTTTATATATATATATATATATATATATATATTATTCTCAGTCTTTGTCAAGAACTTATAAACCCTATAGAGAGCAGCAGTATTAGTACTTGAGGTACTGATGATCATGTGGAAGAAGGCTATAAGATCCCGAATCATCATGAGTTAAGTGATCAGATGATCAACATGCATGTTGTCTACGAACTTGTGTTTATAATCATATCAAGATCATGCATGTGTATCAAATATGTGGCTTGACAAATTATTAGTCGTGATATATATTCAACCTTCTTGATTAATGTAGCCGTATACATCTGAGCCTTTGATCATTTTAATTAAGACCTTCAAGTTATGGAAACTTGATTAAAAAACTGATTCCTAAAACAATATTCATATTATATAATCGACGTACATATATATATATATATGTATATATACACATACATACATACTAGTGAAGGTGCTACGTGCAAGGCACATATGCCCCTTGCATATAGATCCTGTTAGAAGGAAAAAAAAAAAAAGCATATGTTTAATTAGAAATAAATGACAAATGAAAAAGTTAGTAGAAAAATTGACGCCGGACAGATTAGAGATTATTCTGCAGGCTAGTTTCAACAAATAACTCACAAGGAAGGAAGACAAGAAAATCTACCAAAACAAAGAGAAAATGAGTCTAATGTTCAATTCAAAATTATCAAAATTTAAGAATGTCGAAATCAACTCACAAGCCGAGCTGTAATAACTGTAAATCAACAATATCAGAATTTTAGAAAAAATAGTAAAATTCCAATAATCACACTAAAAAAAATACGTAATTAAAAAAGTAATATGCAAAAAATCTGTCATAAATCGAATTCAGAATCACTTCCTAAACGATAAATGAAATATTACTATAAAAGACAAAAAATAACTAAAATTGAGGATTCGGAGGGGAAAATAATGGATTTTGGCCTCAAGAAAGATGCATACGGAATATAGCTGGGTGGCCACGACATGCGTGCCGAAAAGAACTTTCTGAGTTGTGGTCATATGTGCGATTCTGATACTCGTAATAAAATTATGATCAAAATATTGAAACGTACCCAAAATTATCCCAATCGGAGAAAGATCACGCTGCTATATTTGTACTAATCTGTTATCTCAAGATATTTTAGTATCATTAACGTGTAATCTGACAACTTATCATTATTTTACTCGAATGCATAAAAAATTGAAATAAATTTAAAAAATCATAAATTTACAGAAATGGAAGTAAACCTACTCCTGCTTATCGCCAGATTACATCAACAGCAGCGTCAACTTGATTTTAATGTGACGTGTTTTTTTATTGTGGCTATTTATTACTTTTTATTAGAGTTTGAATAGAAATAGTTTTATTTCTTCTAATCTCATTATCATAAGTTTTTAAATTTTTATATAAAATATAATAAATAATTTATTTTTTTTAAATATTAAAATAATAATAATATTAAAAAATAATATTTTATTTAATTTTTAATTTTTATCTAACGTCATATCATCTCCTCTACTATCAAACGAGCGCTTAAATTAAAATACGCGTTACATGAGTAGAGAAATGATACTTGTAGTCGTGAGTGTGTAAGTACCGTATAATTATTTTAAAAAAAATAAATAAATATGAGATTCACATAAAAAAAATTAATTTTTTAATAATAAATTTTATTCTTTTTTAAAATGACTACATAATATTTACGTATTTTATAATTATATATAATTACTCAAATGAGTAATTGACCGGCCATCTCTCAGGCGCAGGAAGGGAGATGTCAAGCTCGAGAGGTGGCGGGGGACGCGTGTCATGCACAGGTGTTCGTCAAGGTGAGTACGAGAGCGAGTTGCTTGGAGAATGAAAAGTGGAGGCCGGGTCCTCACCTCGGGGATGCGGCCAGATAGGGCGGCTTTATAAAGCTGGACGTCAGAAAATGCCCTCTGTCACGGTCACCAACAATCTATGTAAAATTCTTCTTCTTCTTCTTTAAATATATATATATATATATATATATATGAGAATTATTATTAATAAATATAATTATGATATATAATAAGTGTTATTATTGGATAAATTTATTGATATGATAGTAAATTAAAATTTTAGTTGACTTCCTATCCCTTCACAATAAACGATAAAATGAAAATTTAAATCTATACAAAGTTCAAGCAAATAATAGATTTATATAAATTAAAGTAAAATTAATACAAAATTAAGAGATGTCACAGATCATACAAGTTTGATAGATAAATAAATTATAGAAATTTAACTAACAGTTTTATCAACTAATGGTATACATTATTTTAGTATTTTATCTAGTTATATAATTATAATACTGAAAAGTTTGACGAGAATAGAAAAAATGAATAAAAAATAAGCCACATAATAATAGAATCAGTAGAATTATGTGGGCACTAAAGCCCTTTGGTACATAAATAGCTATCGTTTCTCTTTTTCTTTCTTTCTCGCAGACGCACATAAAAGTTGTCACATGACTCACATCTATGAACATGCAAATAAGTTTTAATCACATTCCAATTAGAAAGCATCCCCATAAACAAAATTAATGAGATTTAACAAGTGTTTAACAAGTATTTAAATTTTGAACCCAACAAAAAGATGCTGAAATTTAAGATTTCATTACAAAGCATCAAACGGTACAATGTTTTTAAAATACAACTTTAATATACTATATTTTTATGGAGTTTTATTATTGATTATCCTTACACATCATACATTACACTTATTTTTATTTTTTTAATTTTTTTTTAATTTTTCTTGATTTTATTCTTCAGAAATTAATTGATTTTTTCTATCAACCATCCATGCATCACACATTTAGTATGAAAAAATAAAATAAATAAAAAATTATGTATTGTGTTATATGAAGATTATGAGTATAATTTTTTATCTATATGTATTCATGTGTCTACATATAATATTTAAAATAATAATAAAATATTTAAATAAAGAAATTAGAGAAGATGTTTATCAATTGACACATTATGGCATGTTGATGATAACTTTTACACATTTCTATAAATAGATAAATAAATAAATAAAACTAAAAAAGATGGGGGTGAATTATGACACCTACATTACGGGCTATGCCACACTTACATTTTAGCTCTACTCTCATCTTTCTTGTGAAAAGACACTTTTTTCTTTACAATTGCAACACGTCGAGAACCCATCATATATTTTTTTTGAATAAAATATGTAAATTCTTCTACTCATCAAGTATTATCAGTACATGATTTTTGCTTGGAATAAATCTATAATAGCCTGCTGGGCCATCTTCTGTTCACACTTCCCCTCATTTACGTTGTAAGTAAATTTTACTTAGAAATTTGTTACCTTATTACCTTATCTATATTCTATATGTACGTTGAATTGTCTACAAAGGTCTATTTACTAACATCCCTCTAATGTCTTCTATCAACTGGTCATTCCATTCTCAATGTTCCTCCACACAGTTGACTGCCTTCATAATCCCCAAAGCATCCCCTTCAATTATAGCCGCAGCACTATTAAGTTTTGTACATAAGTTTAAAGCTCTCCACAAAGCTATAGTTTCTGCTAAAGCTGGAGAACTAATGTGGGTTTTTTACAAGCATAGTGAAACAAGTACTTCCCCTTGTGCATCATATATAACCACACTTGCTCCAATTTTCAAAGTTTTTTTTTGGTCAAAGGCTACATCTCAATTTACCGTCACAACTCCTTCCACTAGAGCTTTCCATCTAACCATCTCTCTGCACACTCAGGTGTTTGCTGTATTTCTGTTTCTGCTGCATTGTGTTGGGGTATATGTGGAGGCTGGTTTTGGAGTTGAAAAAGTATTTGCTGAAAGTTGGCTCGAGCCAAGTTGGCTCGCGTCGCTCGACATACTGCTCGAGCGAATCTCAAGCCCGAGAGTTCGCTCGATAATGCTCAACACTTAGGTCGAGCGAAACAGAAACCCTAGTGTTCGCTCGACACTCTGCTCGAGCCAATGTTCATTTAGCTGTTCGCTCGAGTAGCGCTCGACACTCCGCTCGAGCGAAGTGCGCAGTTTTTTGCCACATTACGGTTTCCAGCGCCATTCACTATAAATACATCATATTAGACTTGTGTTGGACGGTCTGAAACATATTTTGAGAGAGAACAATTGTCTAGTGAGTGCATATTGTGTGAGTGAGCAAAAAGTCCTAGAGAGTGTGAGTTGAGATTGAGTTATTGTAATCTCCTCTGAGCAATAAGATTTCTGCAGCTCTGTGGACGTAGTCAATTTGCCGAACCACGTATATTGTGCGTTGTGTTCTTGATTGTGTTGCTTTTACTTTATTTGTCATCGTTGGTGCATGTGTTTTTCATAACATTTCACAACAACTGGTATCAGACCAAGGTTGGATCTGAAGGAGAATGATGGCTGGAGATAAAGTGAACGCACCTGAGATCGAGAAGTTTGACGGCATTGATTTTGGATACTGGAAGATGCAGATTGAGGATTATCTCTATAGGAAGAGGCTCCACCTTCCACTATTGGAAAAGAAGCCAGAGAGCATGGATGATGCTGAGTGGACCCTATTAGATCGACAGGTTCTAGGTCTTGTTCGGCTGACCTTGTCCAGAACAGTGGCACACAATGTCAGTAAGGAAAGAACCACGATGGATCTCATGGCGACTTTGTCAGGTATGTATGAAAAGCCGTCTGTGAATAATAAGGTGCACTTGATGAAGAAATTGTTCAATCTGAAGATGTCTGAAGGTATGTCTGTAGCCCAACACTTGAATGAATTCAATACGATCACAAATTAACTGTCTTCTGTAGAGATTGAGTTTGATGATGAGATCAGTGCATTGATTCTGTTAGCATCGCTACCAAATAGTTGAGAGTCTATAAGGATGGCTGTGAGTAGTCAGCCGGTAAGGCAAAACTGAACTACGATGACATACGTGACATGGTGCTTGCTGAAGAGGTACGTAGGAGAGACATGGGTGAGTCCTTGGGTTCAGGATCTGCCCTGATTGTTGACAATAAGGGCAGAGGACATGGCAGGTCAAGCTCCAAGAGCAGGAGAAATAGCAAGACGGATCTGGGCAACAGATCATGTGCTGGAGTTGTGGCAAGTCGGGCCACATCAAGAGAAACTGCAAGAATCAATAAAGTTTTGATGATGATGCAGTGAATGTAGTGGCAGAAGAAATTCATGATGCTTTACTTCTTGCAGTGCACAGTCCGATTGATGAATGGATGTTGGATTCAGGGTCTTCGTTCCATAGCACTTCACATCAAGAAATCATGCAGAATTATGTTGCTGGTGATTTTGGGAAGATGTATGCGACTGATGGAGAGGCACTGGATGCAGTGAGAGTGGGTGATGTGCATATCACACTTCCAAATAGGAGTGTGTGGACTTTACAGCAAGTCAGACATGTTCCAAATCTGAAAAAAAGCCTGATCTCTGTGAGACAGCTTGATGACAGCGGCTTTGCAGTAGGGTTCTCTAGAGGAGTTTGGAAGATCACTAAGGGTGCGTTGGTCCCAGCGCATGGTAAGAGATCTAATTTTTTGTATTTAACATCAGGATCCAGTGATGTGCAGGAAAATACAAGAGTACAAAAAGGCAGGCTTGATCGCGCGAAACATGTGAGGAAGCCAAATGGAGTCAGCTTTGCCGTTCCTCATGAAAGCCTGGGAAAGTTGGCTAAGGTTGCCAAGATAGGTTCGAGACCAGATACTCCTAGTGCAATGGGAGTTGTGAGTCGCCCTAAGGGCGATGTATATGGAAGATTGAAGTTGGGCTTGACTTCAGTGCGTTTTCTAGCTTGAAGACAGGAGCTGTGAGCTGCAGAGATGATAGGGCTTGGCTGGAAATAGTGGCTGGCATGTGGAGACTCAGTCTCCAAGTGGGAGATTGTTGGGGTATATGTGGAGACTGGTTTTGGAGTTGAAAAAGTGTTTGCTGAAAGTTGGCTCGATAGTTGACTCGAGCCAAGTTGGCTCGACGTCGCTCGACATACCGCTCGAGCTAATCTCAAGTCCGAGAGTTCGTTCGATCACGCTCGACACTTAGCTCGAGTAAAACAGAAACCCTAGTGTTCGTTCGACACTCCGCTCGAGCGAAGTGCGCAGTTTTTTGCCACATTACGGTTTCTAGCGCCATTCACTATAAATACATCATATTAGATTTATGTTGGACGGTTTGAAGCATATTTTGAGAGAGAACAATTGTCTAGTGAGTGCATATTGTGTGAGTGAGCAAAAAGCCCTAGAGAGTATGAGTTGAGATTGAGTGATTGTAATCTTCTCTGAACAATAAGATTTCTGCAGCTCTGTGGACGTAGGCAATTTGCCGAACCACGTATATTATGTGTCGTGTTCTTGATTGTATTGCTTTTACTTTACTTGTCATCGTTGGTGTGTGTGTGTTTTTCATAACATTTCACAACACATTGAGCTTGTTGATACTCTGCTATACTATTTATGGCCCGAGTGAAAATTACATTTGGACTAGAGAAGCCCTTCTCAAATACAAATTTGTTCCTCCTCATCCATGTGTTTCTCATAATGGTAGCTGTTAACACATCTCATCTTCATTTAACCTCTATACCAGTTTCTTCCATACCAATATCCACTTCACTAGAAGACCATTTTTGTATCGGGCTACCCTTCTCTGCCCAAACATCTACAGTAGCAAGACAACTCCATATAGCATGGCAAGTGGTTTCTTCCTCTTTCTCACATATGGGGCAGGAAGGATTCTCAATCACCTTCCTTTTGAACATGTTCCATCTTGTTGGTAAGCAATTATTGATTGCTTTCCAGACAAATATTTTGGTCACCCTTGGAACATTCAACCTCCATAGCTTTTTCCATCCCTCATCTCCTGCAGACCCATGTGAAGACTCCCCACTGATCCTTCTCTTCCTGCTCAATTGAAAGTGATATACAGACTTTACACTAAACAAGCATTTCTTTGAGGGTGCCCAAATATGCTTATGAGCCATTCCTGATTGGCTAATAGGAATACTACATATTAGTCTAGCCTCTTCTTCACTGAAAACTTCATTCACTAACTCATCTATCCTTGCATCTTTCACCACCCTCATCAATCAACTGTTCCACTCTAGCTTCTGTTGCCATCATCTTTATTGTGGATTGAATTTTATAAGAGGATAGTTTTGGAATCCACTTATCCTCCTAAATTTTTATGCTCTTCCCATTACTAACTCTCTAAACAAGCCATTCCTTCAAAAGCTCTAATGAACCCCACAAACTTCTCCAAATTAGTGAAGGGTTATTACCAAGTTTAGCTTCCAGCACACAAGACTGCTTATCTCTTATAACGCTCTATCCTTGGAAGTTTGGAGAGTTTTCTCTTGTAACCTAAATCCAACTTCCACAACATATTTAAATACTCCAATATTCCCAAAAAGTACAAATCCATTTATTCAAACCAAAAAAAATATGTTCCTATACCAGGACACTAAAAAAATACCTCAATGAGATAATTTAAAAACTCCAAAAATATTTAGAAATATCTAGGACTCCAAATATCAAATAACGTAAAATCATAAACCTACTAAATAAGACTCTCTAATAAACTTGTACCCTCAAGGACTTATTTCACTATGATCATCACACCTTCCTAAAACTTTCTACTCTTGTTCTCTAGCTGAACCATAAAAAATTATCTGAAAAATATTTGGAGATAAGGGGTGAGTTATCAATAACTTAGTAAGCAAAGAACATATACTAGTATGTAAACATGAGTATTTTCAAAATTCAGAATGCAAAACAAAATGTTTACTTTCAGAATACAAATATCAAAACATGTTACAAAAATATCAGAGCGAAATTTTCAGAAAAGCATTCTTATTCCAAAAATCATTTGGCATATCAAAATCTGAAACCTCATCTTCATCAATCAGAGCATCACATCGGGACAGATACCATGTTTAACCCCCGTGGAAGGACCGTATCCACTATTATAACTCATGGTTGAGCCGTATACCATGTTTAACTCTCGTGATAGGGTTATAAACCACTATTATAACCCGTGGAAGGGCCGTATCCACTATTATCATCCGTGGTTGGGCCGTATACCATGTTTAACCCCCATGGTAGGATTATAAACCACTATAATTACCCGTGGAAAGGTCGTATCCACTATTATAACTTGTGGTTGGGTCGTATCTACTATTATAACCCATGGTTGGGCCATATACCACTATTATTACCCGTGGTTGGGCCGTATCCACTATTATCACCCGTGGTTGGGCTTTATCAGAACAGAACATAACCGAACCATCAAAATCAAATTTCAGTCAAAATCAGAATCTCATGCCAAGGTTTTCAAATTCCACATCATATCAAAAACCAAATACTAAACAACTTCAGATAATTTCACATGTTCGAAATAAACAGAATCAAAATTTCTTCATTTATTCACAACAAAAACTTTTAGATTTCATGCATCAAAACATCTTTATTTCATCAAAAATTTCAGAAAAAAAAGACCCATATTCGCTCTTTTCTAGATCAAAAACAGAATGCACAAAATTAGCTCATGTTTACACCAGTCATGACAGAAAATTATTTTTCTTTATACAGCTTTCATGCATATGCAGAACACATTTATGAGATTGTTTTCAAATTTCTTTTCAAAACAAACATGCGTATTTTGAAAATCAATCTCATTTCATTTTTTCTTATGCAAAGTCTAGCATAGAAACTTCGCTTATCTGAACTTATTTTAACAAAATTTCTCCACATCAGTATTAGACAAAAATCAATCGTCACCTAAAAAAACAGTCACTTACTTCTGTAAATTTTCAATCAACCAAGTATTTCGATATTTAAGCCTAGAATACTAAAATAACCTATTTTTTTCCAAAACTCTAAAATTCTCATAACCCAGTGTCTTAAAACATTACTCTCCAAACTCATCAATGACCACT
Organism: Juglans hindsii; assembly: GCA_003123825.1. NCBI lineage: Eukaryota > Viridiplantae > Streptophyta > Magnoliopsida > Fagales > Juglandaceae > Juglans > Juglans hindsii. Next base: position 363,046 of record QEOW01003344.1, on the reverse strand, counting down.
TAACCTTTTTGAGTAATGCATTAAAAAATATCGGTGGTCAAAATTTCATTCAAACGATGTAAACTAAAATTTTAAACAGTAACAAAATACAATTAAAACTTCATTTATGCTCTTTATAAAAAAAACTTGTATGTAAAACAAACTTGAGTTCAATATATATAGAAAAAACAGGTCAAGTAAAACCAAAGGTATTTTAGAAATTTTGCAATGGCAACTTGGGCTCTTTTAAAAACAAACTGTAATTTAATCGAAAGGGTTTCTCAAAAACTACACAAATAAGAAAGGATTTAAGGGTGGTTTAGTAATTAAAGGAAAACTTGCATGCAATTGGGAAGGATCGAAAATGGAAAATAATAAGAGGATAATACTTAATAGGCTTACGTGAGAAGAAAACTGTGTGACCTAAGCACTCCGTCAAAATTGACGTTGGGCACGGAGCATAGAGACGTGGCGGCAAGCTGTTGGGGGTGGTTTCAACAGCATGATAGGCAGCTAAGCAATGAGAGAGAGAGAGAGAGAGCAACCGTGAGGGAACAAATATGGAGGAATAAAAACAGGGATCTTCGATTCTCTATGCAGGTGGCTGCCGGTCTCGTGTGGGCAGGGCACGAAGGTGAAGGACGGAGATTTAAGCGGCTGATGGTTGAGGTGAGTAAAAGAGAAAGGGGTATGGCTGGCTTTCGTGGAGTGGCTCTCGGTTTGGACAAGGATACTCTGTCTCCAAGGCTTCAAAATAGAGCAACTGCAAGCTTCAGGTGCTGCAGCAAGGTTGCTTCCAGTATAGGCTTGTAGTGGTGCGTGTGTAACGGTTTCTAGAGGGCTTCATGGTGGTTTAAACATGTTCTAGTGTGGTGCAACCGCAGTACATTACAGTGGCGTGGGTCTTCATGGGACTGGGTTGTGTCGGTAGTTTGGGGTGGCTGAGGTTTTGTACGATGGTGGATGAGGGAAGGAGACGGCAACTCTATTCTTGGGTTTTCTTCATGCACGAAGGGTTAGGTATGTATATACATATATATATATATATATATATATATATATATATATATATACACACACACATACATATATATATAGTCAAAGAAAAACCAAAACAAACCCTGGAGAGATGAGGGAGACGTGCAAGTGCAAGGGAGTGAATAAATACGTTAGATACGTGCATGTTTATGACTAACAGAAATAGGCATGTAAAGGTGGGGATTTTAAAACAAACTGTTGTTGGTTCTCCCAGTTTAATAAAAAAAAAATGGTGTGGGCCCTGGGGTGATCTCGCAGAGCCCATTTCAAAAAATTTGGGTCCAAGAATGGTAGGGAGTAAAAAAATAAATGAAAGGACTATTTTCTAAGTTTTGGGCCTCAAACCAAAACTCTACAATATTCCAACTTGTCTCTTGAAAAATACTTATCGGCCCATATAAATATTCGACAAATCAACTGGCTTTCCATACGTATAAATCCAAAAATTTTAAAAAGTGGCTTGGTGCTGATCTCGGGTGTTACAATACTTGTCTTTTATCATTCTTGCAACTAAAGAGTTAAGATTAGTTACAGCTCTCCAACATTGCTTAGCTAGTAGAGCTTTATTAAAACCCTTTAACTCTCTGAAGCCTGACCCTCCATTATATTTCGAAGCCCCCATCTTTCTCTAGCTCATCCATTTGATCTTCTTGTCATTTTTCCTGTGGCCCCACCAGAATTTTGAAATTAAAGCAGCAAGTTCCTTACACAGCCTCTTTGGTAGGAAGAACACACTCATGTGATAGGTAGGTATGGATTGGATAACAGCCTTTAACAAGACCTCCTTACCAGCAGGTGAGAGAAACTGATTCTTCTAGTTATTAATCTTGAGCCAGACTCTATCTTTGATGCCTCAAAATGTATTGTACTTAGATCTATCTACCATTGTGGGTAGACCTAGGTACTTTTCATAATTAATCTGCACTCTACCCCAAGCTCTTGCACAATTCTGTCCTATTCTTCATTTCTACCATTTGAGTAAACATGATGGAGGTCTTATGCTTATTCAAACACTAACCAGATGCTTGCTCATACGCCTTCAAAATGCTACTGATTTGCTGCCATTCTTCCCAGCATGCTCTACCAAAGATTATATAATCGTTTGCAAAAATGAGGTGGGTAAGTTTTACTCCTCCTCTTGCCATTGCTACACCCATTGGTGCTAATTAAATTGCTTGATCCTTCAGCACATAAAAGAAATAGGTAGGGGGAGAGGGGGTCCCCCTACCTTAGACCTCTTGTGGGACCTATCAGCTTCCCAGGCTCTCCATTTATGATCACAACATAGGTAATATATGTGACACAATCCATTATTAGTTTAATCCATCTGTCACTAAAGCCCAACTTATCCATCACAGTTTTCAGAAAAGACCAATCTACTCTGTCATAGGCTTTAGAAATGTCTAACTTTAAAGCCATACTTCCCACTCTCTCCTTAAGCCTTATTTTCATGGAGTGCCGTGTCTCATAAGCAGCTATAACATTATTTGCTATCAATCTTCTCGGTATAAAAGCACTCTGATTCTTATATATAATGACATTCAACACCTTCTTCATTCTATTTGCAATGGTCTTAGCTATCAACTTGTACAAGACAATACACATGCTTATTGGCCTAAAATCCCCTACCTTATTTGGTTCAACTACCTTTGGAATCAGGGCCACATAAGTGACATAAGTGAAATTCAAGAAATCTTCAAGCTTACCTCCATTTAAAAAATTTAGGGCCGCCTCACTGATATCATCACCAATTGTGCTCCAGAAAGTTTGGTAGAAGCATGCACTGTAACCATCGGGTCTAGGGGATTTGTATGGCCCCATTTGTTTTAGAGCAACCTCCAGTTCTTCTCTAGTGAAATGTTTCTCCAGCTCTTCCATCATACTGCTTGTTACTCGTGCCTCCATAGATTGCACACAGTCCTCTATTACTCTTCTAGAGGGAGCTTCAGACTTTAGAAAAATGCCATCTGAAAGCCTCGGCTATCTCTTCTTGTTCTACTCTCAACTCAAACTGAGCATCCATCACATATAGAATTTGGTTTTTCCTCTCTCTTTGATTGACACAAGCATGAAAGAACTTTGAATTTTTATCACCTAAGCAGTACCAGTTTCTTTTTTCCCTTTACTCCCACCTTATGTCTTTCTATTCCAGCAACTTTCCCACTTCTAGTTGTAGTTTGTGGATTTCAGTTGAATTTTGTGGCCCTTTCATCTCTTGTAATTCTTTTAACTTGGCATACAATTGTTCAATACTTTTCATTCATTTCTTTATCTTTTTTCTTAAAGCCACTCACCATTGTGCCACTGCAAACTCTTAGAAGTTTCTACACTTGCTTCATAGGTTCATGAGTCTGCTGTTTTTCAGACAATACCTTCTCCACTATCTTCTCACAATCCTCTTCCTTCAACTAGCTTGCCTCAAATCTAAACATATACTATCTTATCTTCCTCATTTTCTTTGCCCTTATAACAGTTAACAACACTGGTTTGTGATTAGAACATCTGGCAACCAATCCTTCCACCAAAACTTCTTGGAACATATTCTTCCATTCATTGTTCACCACAAATTTGTCGAGCCTCTCCTTTGTGAAAGTATGATCAGAGTGATCATTACTCCACGTAAAAGGATTTCCCACACAACCAACATCATACAAATCATTCACCTCTAAGGCTTCTCGAAATTGTGCCATTTGACTTTCAGCTCTCAGTCTTCCCTCCAACTTTCTCATCCTGAGTTAGGATTTCATTGAAATCCCGTGCCACACACCATGCTAATCCATCTAATGGCTTGAACCTTGACAAGAACTCCCACGAGGTTTTCCTTTTCGTGGCGTCTAGATGACCATAGAAGCCTGTAAACACCCAAACTCCACCATCTTCTTCATAAACTTTTGCACTCACATGCCATTGAGAATAGCTGAGTATCTCTACTTCTTTCTTATATTTCCAAAAAATACTAATCCCCCTCTCCTTCCCATGTGATCCACCACAAAGCATCCATCCATCCTCAATCTATTCTTTGAACCTTCCACTCTACTAGCCTTTATCATGGTCTCAACGAGGAATACTATTTTGGGCGACTTATCCTTAACTAAATTGCTAAGGTCCTGAACTATCCAAGAGTTCTCAAGCTTTCGACAGTTCCAACTTAATAGATTCATTGCAGCTGGTGGGGCTGCCTCACAGCCTTCGTCAATACATCCACCATCATTTTCCCCTCCACTTCTACTCTAGGCCTTTTTTCCTTTCCTTCAGTTCTCCTCTCCTCCTTCAACCCACTCTCAGCACCTCTTTTTAAAGTAGAAGCAAAATTAGGTAGCTCACCTGATGCTCTTCTACCTTGTGCCCTTCCCTTCCATCCACTCTCCTTTTGTTTGTCCACGTGCTTTAAGATCCCAATATTCTCCTCTTTAGAATTCACTGCATTTTGACTTTCATTAATCTTCATAACGGACTCTTCTTCCCCTTTGTTTAGATCTCCTGAGATGATCTCGAGTGTGCTTTGAGCATTAGGCCTAACCACTAGACCCTCTCCATTATAGCCCGACCCATCTCTTTCCCAGACCTTCCTTTCATCCCCCTGTACCATTCACCTCCCCCTCCAAGCTTCTACTACCTTCTCCTACTGCTAAGACTTCCACCACAGAATCTTCTCTTGATAGTTCTTTTGATCCTGATTCGTGTTTATGTTTGTTTAATTCCCCTTTCCTTTCAAACTTCTTTTGGTTAGCAGCAGGGGATTTTAGCCATGATCTGAATTGAGTTGGCCCTCTAGATTGCTCACCCCCGGTACATCTTTGCTTATTGTATAAAATGCAACCACATCGGAAGCAAATTTTTGGCAATTTCTCATATTTTAAAGGGATCCACATTCACTGACCTTCAAACATAATTCTTCTTCCTCTTGCCAAAACCTTCGTTAAGTCACAGTCTACTTTCACTCTGAGACACCAACCCCATGCCAAGTTACCCTCATGAACATCCACTTCCAACACTTTCCCAATTGTTTTTCCAATCATCTCACCCATTCCTCGATTCATCCCTCCTAGCGGTAAATTATACATTTCGATCCAGAACTTCTCTCTAGAGAAATCAAATAGATGATGCTGAATACTTCCATCAAACACTTTGAGTGCAAAAAGGTAGTTGTCAAATAACCAAGGGCACCCATCCAATACTCTATCCCTGAGTTGCAAACATTATAACGAAGCACTTTGCTCCAATTTCATGGAACTCCATTTGCTTACTAACACGCCATATCTTCTCCATCATAGATCTTACTATGTCCCTCCTAATAGCCCACTCGTAGCAGACTTTCCCCACTAGACTCCTATCCCCTTTCTTTTTCAGCTCTTCCAGGTCACATAACTCCACCTCAATTGGATTAGACTCTTCTTCATTTAATTTCAGTTGATCGCATATCTCCTCTATACCATCCATGATCTTCCTCCATGTCGTCGTTGACGGACACTCCTCCTTCCTGCTCCATGGGAGCAGAAGCGGACTAACTAAGTTCACCAAAATTTCCTTTCCAGACGACGATAGAGAGAGGACTCCCAAAACCCATCATATCTGGCATATCGACAAGTTATTATAAAAGTTAAATAACTTTCCCTTGTGCATGCTGCAGCCACCCCCTCTTTTTGACTCTCTCTTTCAATATTCATCTCTTTCTTCTTCCTCTATATTTGTATCAATCCTCAGCCTCCTTCATTACCCATTTTACCTTCCCTAATCCTCCCTGGTTGGTTTCCTTGAAGCAGCACCTTCCAACCTCCACTGAAAACGAGACTAGACTACAAACAGCCCCATTCTCCACCCAAAAAAAGAGCAACAGCTACATCCCACACCCATCCAAGAACCAACACCCTCCACTGTGCACTGTTGTAGCACCTCCATAGGAAGCCCCACATCAAACCAAATCCTCCATGCACAACCAACAAACCACCCCATGTTCCTCACAACAAACAAATTGAGAAGCAACCACCAGCCACTCTAATCTACACTGTAGCACAGTCATCATGCTTCAACCACCAAACACCAAGGCCTACTACCATCGGACAACACCGCTTGAAGGGAAGCTCAGCCTTGCTTAGCCTCATCACGCCCTTAACCACCCACGTTAGCCATTGTCGCCACCCACGTGAGCCAACGTAGCGTGCACAAGCCCCTGTTCAGACAACCCATAAACAAACAGAACACTCATCGTTCTCCATTTTGAAAAGTGAAAACACCACCGTGAGTCTCAACTAACCTTTCTTATGTCCGATCCGCCACCTTGTTCCACAACCACCACCAGCAACATTAGAAGATATTGAGCGGACCATCATCGCGGTGCAAATTCACCGACCTCTTTCTTTCCTTTAATCTTTGGTGATTTTGCCTTCTTGGCAAGAGAGAGAGAGAGAGAGAGAGAGAGAGAGAGAGAGAGTAATGGCAGTGAGAGAAGGTTGCACAAGGATAAAAACGTAAAACAACGAGCAGATGAAAGAAAATTAAGGGATAAAAATGGGATATGTGAAAAATGGAGTGGCAAAATAGGAAACTACAACTTCCAAGGGTAGTGATCATTCCCGTAAACTCTTCTCCATTTGGGATCTACACATTCTCAATGTCCTTCAAGGTAGTTATCATTCCCCTTTACTACTTTATTTAGGGTCTACACTCTATCCACGTCCTTAATTTATTGTAGTTATCCTCCTCATACAATTCTCATTTAACGAGTCTACATTTTCTCAAAATCTTTTGGTGTAGTTATCATCCAAAACATAATTTAGTAACGATATTGTACGAACATAAAATTCATATATCATTTCACGTAATCATAACATAGTTCACATGAAGTTTAAAAAATAATCATCTATGAATATGCCATGATTACTTACGTAAAAGTTCATGCTATATATGAAGCCATTATTTTCTTTTAGACTCAAATCACACATTTAATGAAATACTAATTTACTTTGAGATGTTGTAACATTTATTATGCAATGTAGAAATAAATTTTCTGAGCAAGAATCCTTCATACATGCTTAATAAAAAAAATGTGTTGAAAAACTTTTAATAAAAATACCAAATTAATTAAACTTAGTCACCTGATACACCAATTATTACTTGATAATAGCAGCAGTATCACTTAGAACCTAAATAAAGAACTCACAAAACTTATATAAAGATTTAGACATGCTGTTTGTAGTTTCACCTGGAAAAGTTATTCAAGAATTTCACAATAATCTAACATCCATAATATTTCTCAACTTAAACTAAAAATATTCTTTTGTTCTCACGCAAAAATCTTTATCTTCAGAAATAGTCTAGAGGCACAATGATCTACTTAGCCTCTAATTGATGGTAGATTAAAAAAAAAAATAACCAAATATGCCTCCAGTATCATCTAAGAAGCTTTTACAAGTAGGGGCAATAAAAGCACTAGTTCAACGCATGATTAAAAGATCTACTTTCCACTTTTCTACAACTATTACTTAGAGCACTCTCATTGGAATAACTAACCTCAAATTCAAGTTTTAACTAATATGACATGAATTTTTCTTTACTGATTATATGTTAATTAATAATAATATTATAGTCCTAAAAAAACTGCTACAATCAAATCATGGTAGGAAGTAAGGAAGAAAATATTTTTTATTCCTTTTGGTCATGCTACAGTAACTATCAAATTTGATTCGCAACACTAACTTACTGTAGCAAAAAGCTATTCCCTTTTACATTTGCATAATTCAATGCAACACATTTTGAGACTCTATTAGCTAAAAACCCATTAGATTTACATTTGCATAATCAATGATGAGAGTGCTCTTATAGCTCATAAATAATAAAATTTGGCTTCAAAGCAGATCAATATTGTCCTTATGAAATTGAAACAATCCCATAATGGTTACTGCTATTATAGGAGTTAATACCCTTTTCTGAATCTCCCAAATTCTCCATTTGTTGCAAGAATCAAGAAAAAATTGAAAATACCCATAAAGCGAAAGAATCAAATCTATTCATTAACGCGAAAGAAACCTTATATGCTTTTACTGAACAAACTAGACAATGCCTTGTGTAGGAACTATAAAGGCGCCCAAAATGAAAAGAATGATTTACGTACACAAGGGTTAAACAAATATACATGAGTTCAAGTTACACTCCAGGTGTAACACTTGTTAGGTTGTAGATGTAAAAGTTTGGTTAGGAGTAGGTGACTAAGTTGATTAGTTTAGATAAGACTAAATGACTAAGATGATAGACTTCATCTTAGTTTTAGTTTTGTAATTTGAATGAATATAAAATACTTTGACTTTATTTATAACTATTTTGAGTTTATCTAGAAGTTATTAGGAAGTACTTTAGATAAGTCAAGAGTGTGAAAATCGAGTCTCAATGAGTCTATAATTATCCAGAGAAGAATTTGAATGGGAATCTGCTTCTGCTAAGAAGAATTTGTGCCAGGTCTCAGCATCCCCTCTGGAGAGTTATTCGCGGTAGAGTTGCTTCATTAGTTGAGTCCTACTGCAACTCAAACTACTTCCAGATTATTTATTTAAAAGATTCAGTTCTGGATTTTTTTTAGAGCACTTTCCAGTACATGTTTTGGTGAGAAAATTCGTTAGAGAATTTTCATATTGTTTCTCTCAAAGTGTGTGATCGTTGATCTAAAATTGAAATAGCGTGATCGTGATTCAGCCACTAGAGTTCCAGAAAAAAAAGTCAATATTTGAAGATCGTCAGAGGTTTTGACTACTCCTATGGTAAAGACAAACGGGTTGTTTGCCTAGTCAAGTAAGAGTGTCAATTGATAAAAGTTTTGTAATTGAAACTTACTTGTAACTGATTTTCAGATAATAAAATTGACTTTTCAAGGTTTGGCTGCCCCATAGAGTTTTACCTTTAAAGAATTCTTTAAAAGGTTTTCCTTCGTAATCAAATTTAGTGTAACGCACTTTATTTATTTTAGGTTATTGCTTTATTATTAAATAATTGTATTGTTGATGACTAACCAATTTGTCTACTGAATTGGTAGAATGTGGTAATACAATACATGGGTACTTGGATAATTTCATAGGTCACAATCCACAATTGATACATAGCAAGACTTCAATCACATATGCTAAAATCAAATACAACCCAATTTCAGATTTGTACAAACCGAAACATATATGATCTCATCACGTGCTAAGTCAAACCACAATAGAAATACTCATTTCTCACTACACATCCAGAATTATAAATACTTCATATTCTAATAAAAAATTGTATAGAAAACTACTTAAATTTTGGACATGAAAATTACCTAGAGAAGGCTTACCAAAACACGAAGAACGAGATATCGATCCACCAAGAACACGAAATGAGAAGAGAGAAATTTGTATGTGTGTGTGGTGCTTCAACCCGTGCCTATTTATAGGAGAAAAATCATATCGTTCAGATTAAATATTTGGATCTTCGGAGTTATTTTGCACGTTTATGTTATGATTCTAGAAGCACCAATTTCTGCTTGAGTCTTATGTTAGTGGGTTTGTATCAATGAGATCATGAATTATGTTTTAGTGGGTTTGTTACTTTAAATTGGGTCACATTGTGATTGAACGTGGGTTGTTGCTGTGGGGCTAATGTCATCGTGTCCATAGTGGGTCATTCATGTAATTGTCTGCTTAAGTTCTTTAAGTATATCAAAATGAAATCATCAGTTTGTATCCAAGATTTGAGTACTGTTGGAGGCCTTAGGCACCTCGAATTGCCTACGATTGATTAATTCCTTATTAAACAAATTTCATACCATATCTGTACATAACAAGTGGTCTCAGAGCCACGTTCCTGAGACATGGGTGAAGGGACTCGCAACGCACAACTCTCAGAAGATGTGGCTAATCTTAAAGGGGAGACTAACAATCTAAAGGATGAACAAGTTCGCCAACGACAATTGTTGGAAACCATATTGCAGCAACTCAGCAATTCCGTAGCTAGTTATGATCAATTAGCTCTTACAGTAGGAAATGCCAACTCCATAGAAGGTTCTTCTAGAGGTGGAGGCAGTAATGTGAAGTTCAATGGTAACCATCTATTTGAAGGACATGGAGGAATTCAGGCTCGTACCTTACGATTGGATTTTGCTAGATTTGATGGAGCTGAGCCCACCGAGTGGATCCTTAAGGCCTAACAGTTTTTTGCCTATTGTAATACCCCTGATAATCACCGGCTCCAAATTGGATCCTTCCTTATGGAAGAAAAGGCTATTTCTTGGTATTACTAGCTCATGGACTCGAGTCCAGTCCACACTTGGGAGGAGTTTATTTCAGCTCTCAAAATTTGCTTTGGTCCATTAGCTTACGAAGATCCAGTATGAGCTTTTACTAAGCTCCAAAAAGTGTCCAGTTTTGAAGAATATCAAACCCAATTCGAGCTCTTATCTAATCGAATCAAGGGACTCATCGAAGATTTTCGCATCAGCACCTTTCTTAGTGGCTTACGTGATGATTTGAGAGTTTTCGTCACCATGTTCCAGCCTACAACTCTTTCAACAACCTTTGGATTAGCCTGTTTGCAAGAAGAAGAAGTCCTACAGAGAACTCCACACCACTCCCTACCTAGCCCACCACAACGAATCAACCTGCCCAGTCTTCCTACTCCAACTCCTTTATTAAGACTATATGCCCCTCCACCAAGCCCAGAACCAATAAATCAAACAAATCCAACCACCAACAATCACATCAAAAGGCCCACCTTACCTGATAAACTAATTTCCCCAGCTTAGATGCAAGAGAGAAGAGATCGAGGCCTATTACTGTGATGAAAAGTTTCAACCTGAACATCAATGCAATAGGCTAATAATTTATTTGTTGGAAGGAATTGAGAAGGACACATCTCAGGAGGACGTGATGGTAATGCAACTTGGGAAGATTTTGGATGAGCTTTGGCGGAAACTTTTCTAACCTTGTGGACAAGGTCTTTTGAAGAGGGGGAGTATGTTATGATTCTAGAAGCATCAATTTCGGCTTGAGTCTTATGTTAGTGGGTTTGTGCCCATCGGATCATGAATTATGTTAGTTGGGTTGTGTTTTGAAGTTATGTGTTAGTGGGTCTGTTACCTTAAGTGGGTCACATTATGATTGAACGTGGGTTGCTGCCTTGGGGCTAATGTCATCGTGTCCGTAGTGGGTCATTCATGTAATTGTCTATTTAAGTTCTTTAAGCATACCAAAATGAAATCATCAATTTGCATCCAAGATTTGAGTACTATTGGAGGTCTTAGGCACCTCAAATTTCCTACGATTGATTAATTCCTTATTATACAAACTTCATACCATATCAGTACATAACAGTTTGAGTCAGCGGTATTAAAACCATGTGATGAAGTCGGCACTGAAAAATAACCCTTGAGCTCCTCATAACAGTTATGACAGAGAGAGAGAGAGGTACATTGTAGGTGTCGACCGGAGAAAAGGAAAAGAATTTGCAGAAGATGAAGGGTTGGGGAAAAAAAGGGCATGAGGTGTAAGGGCGTAGTGAAACGGTTTGTTTCACTCTTTGTTTTTTTTTTTTTAACTAAATGAAATGGGCTGGGTACAAGAGCTGGACAAAACCTTTCGGGCTAAGAATTTTTAGGACTTGGGTATTACAATTAAAATTTGTTAAGTATCATGACCAGTACGTTGCCTGGCCCTAGGTAAACTATATTTATTATTCTATGATAAATGTGGATAATTGATGTTGTTACCATCCAAATAATTAAATCCCTAATCTAACCTATGAGGCTTGGAAGGTGCATGAAGTACTTAAACGATATATTCAAGCGTTTGGTAATAGTTTTAGTTGACATTCAGAATTTATCAGTAAGTTGTTGCTATTTTAGAAGACTGCATTAGAAGAATTAAAAATTAGAAGAATGACTTCCCATCATCCTCCTATTTTTGTCGCCTCTCGTCAGAAATAATCCTTAAACTTCATTCAAATCTTTTTTTTCTTCCTTCCTTCATTCTTTTCCTATTCAAATCTTTTTCGTTTGTTCTGTCTACTTTGTTTCGGGTTTCTTATACAACAATGCATTTCTTATTTTACTGGGATGACATCCAAGAGAAGTCTCCTGGTGGATTCAAAGATTTTTATTTTTTCCATTGTGAAGGAATGGTGGTCGGGTATTGCTGAAAGGAGCAAAAAATTAATAAATTTATAAACTTCAGTAAGGCAACGAAGAGATAGTTGGAGAAAACAGTTGCTAATTGACAACGAGATGGACCTAGGTGTGCATGTTGGCTCTAACTATGAGGTGGATGGGTAGTATACAGATATTCCTAGGGCAGGGGAATCGGGTTGCAATAATGGGACTGGCTTGCAGTTGGCAGGTCAAAATGTTGGGGGTTCTAAAATAAAGTCTCAAGTTGATTGTTTTCAAAGGTCCAAGCCCAATCCCAGTAAGCTGGATAAAGGAAACAAAAGTTGATTCAGCCTTTCAGAAGACAACCCGACCCATGTCAGTGTGGCTGATTAAGAACATTCTTGTGCTTATCTTAGGCTCAACTTTGACCGATATCAACTAATCATCGACAATAGCTCCTCTGACGTCGGAGTTAACATAGAAGAGTTTGTCAGTTTTTTCTATCCCTGGGATCAACATCTTGTCATTTGTTTGCCACCAATGTCTCCTCTCTAGGTTCTACCTATCGCTCTTCTAATATTTTCTCCTTTGGAAGTGTCTCATGGGACACAAAGTGAGAGTGAGTCTTGTCCCTCTCTTATTTTGAACTTTTGGGCTCTTAAGGGAAGCAACGTGAGTATCTTTGGGTGTAATTTAACTGAGAGTGAAGAAGAGAATTAGGGCATGTTTGGGTAACACCAAACATTTCTAAAACTTCCCAAAATTTTCAAAATTTTCTTACAATTTCATTCTCAAACGTCACTTAAACACAAAATACTTCTCTATTTTAACATTTTCATCTAATCATTACTCAAACACAAAGGTTAATACAACTTTTACAAACTTCAATACAAAAATTATATTAAAAAATTATATTCAAACAATTATTTAACTTTATATATTCACTTTCACAAACTCCAATACAATACTTATTTTAAAAATATATTTATTCAACTCTTTCTCTCATGTTTGAAAATTCAATAAAACATCTTCTCTCAAACCATTTTACTTACTATTCACAAAGTTTTGATATACTTTAAGCATCCAAACATGCCCTTACTCTTTGGCAAAGGATATTTTATGCAGATGGGGACGGTCAGACGTTTTATGAGATGCAGATAGTTGTAAGGGAGATGGAGAGTATAGATTGTATTTATTATAAAATGGAGAAGGTGGGTGATGATCCTGTGCCTTTATGTACTTTTGTGGAATTAAAAGAGGAATGCATTGGAGACTTTTTGGTGGCTTATTTTTTCAAGAATGTGAAAGATGAATTTGAGTAGGCTTTTGCAGGCATTTATAGGCCTAATATATACAATAATAGAAGGCATATATGTGGGATAAGATTGCTGAGGTTTATAGCTAGGGGGATGTGTCATGGTGTATTGGAGGAGATTTCAACGTGGCTCGATTTCTGATTGAAAGGTCGGGGGAGACTTGATCAGATCTAGCTATGGCTGATTTTTCTGATCTTATTTTTTATTCGGAGTTATTGGATTTTCCTCCGGTGGAGGGTTTCGCATGGTCTAACAAGAGCCTGGTTGAGATTGGATACATTTATGGTTTCTTCTTCTTTGGAGACTTATTTTCATAATGTTGTCAAAAAAGAATGTCTAGTGTATGTTCATACCATATTCCTATCTATTGGATTATGGGGGTATTCATGGGAGTTGCATGTGTTTTAACTTTGAAAATATGTGGTTAAAGACTTATGTTTTTGTAGTTATGGTGAGACAATGGTGGTCTTATTATTTGTTTATTGGTACCCCGAGTTTCATACTTGCAAGTATGCTTAAAACTTTAAAAAATGATCTGAAAATGTAGAATGTGGAAGTTTTTGGAATGTTGAGGAGTTGCATAGTTTGGAGGAGAGAGCTAAGATAGGGGCTTTATTAGAAGGGGAGTCAAGTAGGAAAACTTCAGTGGCTGCTGATCTTGAAAAGCTATTTTGATGGAGGAAATTTGATAGAGGTATAAATCTTTGGTTCTTTGGTTGAAAGAGGGTGATCGTTGTACAAATTTTTGTCATCAAGTTGCCAACTCTCATCGTAGAAACAACGTCATTAAGATGCTCCATTCTAAAATTCATGTTATTGAAGATCATTATGAAACTAAGAATCATGTGGTTCATTATTATGAGACACTTTTATTGGAACACCAATCATGGTGGCCAAAACTTGATGGGTTGGTTTTTTAGGCTATTGATATCTTGAGTGCAAGTTGATTGGAGCGATCATTTGAGAAGGATGAGGTGTAACATGTTGTTACAAGCATGGCTAGGGACAAAGCCCTTGGACCAGATGGCTTTTCCATGGAATTTTTTCAAGAGTGTTGGGCTAATGTGAAGGGAGATATTATGGTAATTTTCTAGGAATTATTTTCTTATCAGAAACTTGAGAAATGCCTCAATGCAACATTTTTAACATTCCTAAAATGGTGGGGGTGACAAAAGTCAAAGATTTTCATCCTATTAACCTTGTAAATGGTGTTTACAAGATTATTTTGAAGGTAATTGCTAATCGTTTTTGTACAACTATGGATAAGATCATCTCAAAACCTTAAAATGCTTATGTTGAGGGGGCGATAGATTCTTGATTAGGTTCATATTGCAAACGAATATTTGGAGAGTAGATTGAGATGAGAGTGCCAGATATTTTATATAAGTTGGATATGGAAAATGCCTATGACCATGTGAATTGAGATTTTATTTTTTTATTTACTTGAGAGATGTGGTTTTAGGGGAGAGGTAGCGTCAGTCGATCAAACATTGTGTTACCACTGTTCGATTTTCTGTTTTAGTTGATGGTATCCTTGCTGGTTTCTTCAACAACACACATGGATTGAGACAAGGGGATCCGGTGTGCCTTTTTCTTTTTGTAATTTTTATGAATGCACTTAGTCAGATGTTAAAGGCGGTGGTTGATGTGGGATTTCTATCTGGCTTTTCAGTAGGAAGTACTAATAAAAGTTTATTAATGTCTCTCATTTCCTCTTTGCTAATGACACATTTCTGCTTTGTGATACAGATCCTAATCATAATCAGGTGTTGAAGGCTCTCTTGATTTGTTTTGAAGCTATTTATGGACTTAAGGTGAACTTCGAGAAGTTTGAGATGGTGGCGGTGGGCAAAGTTAGGGACATTAGAAAGATGGCAAGTATTTTTGGTTGTAAGGTTGCTTCGTTGCCAATTAATACCTGTGTCTTCCTCTTGGGGCTTCCTTCAAGGCGGCTATTTGGGATGGGATTGTGGAGAAAATTGAAAGGAGATTGGTTGGTTGGAAAATGTTGTATCTGTCAAGAGGGGGAAGAACCACTCTTATTAAGAGTGCACTCTCTAATCTCCTCACTTTTTATTCCTTTTTTCTTTGCCAGCAAGTGTGGCTAATCGAATTAAGCAAATTTTTTTAGCTTTTTTATGGGGTGGAATTGGAGAGGAGACTAAGTTCTACTAGGTTAAGTGGAATAAGGTATGTACACCAATATCTAGTGGATGGTTGGGAATCCAAAAAACGAGGGTTTTTAATAATGCACTCATTGGGAAATGCTTATAGGGGTACCATTCGGAAGGGGAGTTTTTATGAAAAAATATTATTAATTTGAAGTATGAGAGTTTGCGAGGGGGTTGGTGTTTAAATGAAGTGAGAAGTGCGTATGGTGTAGGTTTGTGGAACAATATTAGAAATGGATGGGAGGCCTTTGGTAGATTTTACAATTGGTAATGGATCCAAGATCAGATTTTGGCTTGACTGTTGGTGTGGAGATTCCACTCTTAAGACCATGTTTCCTTCTCTCTTTCGATTGGCTCTTGACAAGAAGTTTCGGTGTTTTGAGTTATTGGATTGTTCAAATGGTTCCCCGCTATGGAATATTCGTTTTATTAAAGTCGTAAATGATTGGGAAATTGAAGCTACTTCTAATATTTTTCATTTTATTGCATACTATTTATATTGACAATAATGTGGTGGACATGATGCTTTGGATGAATACTAATAGTATGAAGTTTACTATGCAATCTTTGTATAAGGTTTTGTCTAGTCATAATTATACTCCATTCTCTTAGAAGTGTATTTGAAAAACTAAGGTGTAGACTAAGATTGCTTTCTTTGGTTGGGTTGCATCTCTAGGGAAAATGTTGACTATGGATAACTTGAGAAATATGGGTCTCGTTGTAATGGATTAATGTTATAAGTGTAAGAGAAGTGAGGAGTTGGTCAATCATCTTTTAATTCACAGTAAAGTGGCAAGGATTTTTTTTTGGGGGGTGGGGGGAATCATTAATAGAATGGGTATTGCTTGGGTGATGCCCAAGAAGGTGGTTGACTTGTTTGCTTATTGGCAACGATGTAAAGCTAACTCACTAAATGCGGATGTTAGAAAATTATTCTTCTATGTATCATGTGGTGCCTATTGCTTGAAATGAATGGTCGAAGTTTTGAAGATAATGAGCGTTCTCCAGATGAGCTTAGAAGTTTCCTTTTTCCATACTTTATTTCTTTGGGTTTCATCTTGTGTTTTTAATGGTGTTTGCTTTTATAATTTTCTTGTATCACTTTCTAGCTTCTCATTTCTATAAGAGTAAGACTCTCAAGCGGTTGGGTGAAAATCTCATTTTAACACCGGCCAATAAAAATCTGACACAGGACTTCCAGCAAACTAAAGTTTACACCTATATGCAATAACTAGAAACATTTGGAAAAGAAATCCATGTTAACCATTTATATTTTCACTAGGATATAGACTCAAAATCCAAGTTTTTTCAGCTACGTTGGACAAAAATAATATTAGTTGGTTCAGATATATGGTGACCCTTGAAGAACAATCGGGGTTAAGAATCAGACCTCGGAAGAAGGAGAGAGAGAGAGAGAGAGAGGAAAGAGGATTTTGGGAGGGGAGAAAGACACAAATCTTGGGAGAGGGGAAGGAGGGTGATTTGTCCCTTACAAGCAACAATTTCTCTTTGGAACAGTCCGCCTGATATTGGGCGTTTAACAATCCCCAATCAAAATAAGCCACGTATGAAGTTTTACACTAGATACAATAAATCTGATTTCATCTGATTAAACCAACGGAAGTCTAAACTCAGAAGAGAAACGTGTCCCAAATCAATACTACAAAATCTACACGGCCATAGTCTGCACAAGAACCAGACCGCTGCCGCACCAAACCCAGATTGCCGCCACCCCAAACCATGTTTGTCTCCACCACAGCCTAACAACGTCATCGCGATTTTCTCTTTATTTTTTTCTTGAATACGAACTCTTGATTTTGTTTTCTCCTTTTCCCTATTATTCCCATTGTTCTAGGCTTTTCAAGCCTCGAACTTGAAGCGACTCCATGAATCGACCATGACCTAAGCTGGACGCCCCCATTAATGCTTGGTGTAAATGTTTCTGTATATGAATTTCCATCATTCCTCATAATCTATGAATATTCCATAACTCAAAATTATTGAAGATACTCCCAATCATTTCACGACAACTTCGTTGAAGACCCTACTCTAAGAGTTTGGGGCTTAACAGCTCTACACCAAAGTTCCATAGATATGGTTGCCACTGAATCTCCAAAACAAATAATACCATCTATTCTCAAATGGGTTTCTTCAAATATCGGTGAAAGCCTCCTTGGATCATCAAAAACCCCATTTTGGCCAACGAGGGCTTTCCTCATTGCCCAAAACCCTAGGTATTATAGAACAAAAAGACCTCTTCAAATTAAAATCTGTGAAGAGTTGGGTGAAGCTTCTTCTGCTAATAGCAAAAATGTTGGTAAATTTCATCGTGCCATGAGAAAAGAAGCCCAAGCTGCATTGTTGGATTATTTGCATTATACTGGAAGCATACAATTCGTGGATGCTAAGAACATGAGTAAAAACTCGTCTCATTTTCTCTCGGAAAGCTTTTGGAAAGGATCGAGAATGAGGATAACATTGGGCGGTCTATAACCCGGTGGTTGCGTTACCATCCTATCAATGAATTTGAGCTTTTTTTTTAGAGCTTGGGTTTGAAGTCTTCTGAGTATGTTCCTCTTCTTCTGCGTAAATTGATATTTCTGAGTGAAGATGATTTGTTGATGGTCAACAGGAGAAGTGGAGGGTAGGGGGCTTTGGTGGAAGAAGGAGAGGGTTTTCATGAGGGATGAGCTTTTTTCATAGTATTATCAGCTATAGGCAGGCATATGAAATGTGTAATGGAAGAGCTATATGGCAAACACTCATTGGAGGGCTATTATTTGAGGGATAGTAGATGGATCGGTGGGAAGATTTTCTCTACAAGCAATTCTATTTTACATTTGTTAAAATTCATGTGTCAAACATTGATTGGGTGGTGTAAATCCAATATTGTCATCACATCCTGCTCCTAGGCGCTCTCATATTATATATACGAGTAACACTACAGTCACCGTTGGGAGCTTCCGCTAGTGTATTTTACATTTTTTTTTTTTTTTTTTTTTTTTTTGCTCTTTTGTACGTACCTTTTTTTAGTACTTTTAAATATTTTAAAAAAAAACACAATATCATTAAAAAATACTTTCTTAATTATGAAGTAAAAAAAAAAAATCTTAAGACGTTGCAATTGACAACCGTACCATACATTTTTTAGAATGTATCTCAAAAATGAATTTTCTAAACAACTTTAATTAAAAAATAATAATTATACTTTTTCTAAACAACCTGCACCCAAATCATAAGGAGATCTATTTGTCGGTAGCTGCTTCTGAATTTTAAACCTTGTTCTTTGCTCCTTCTCCTTATTTATTTCTTTTTTATTTAGACAATTTTGTACTCCTTTTGTTATGAACCATGACGAGAAGAAAAAGTGAAATAAAAAGTGAAATTAATCACACACGACATAAATTTTACGTGCTCAATAACATGTCTATGTTTACAGAGCAACAAATAATTTTATTTTAGATGATAAACAAATACAATGTGGCGGCCATATAAGATAATAACACAATATAAGTAAGTTGTAGTCAACGGGTCAAGTTAGATCAAGAGTCAAAAGTTTTTTTTCGGGAGCTTCACCCTGGGCCCTCACGAGGTTTGTCCATAATTGCTCCGACTTAGGCCTATCGAGTCAAGCCTATGCTCCATGGTTCTAGCCTCCTTGAAAATCTACCAAAAATCATAAAAAAATCATTGTCGAGTCGAGCCATCAAATTAAGCCGTCACAAACACAATCAGCTCCACACATAGAGGCCCAACACTTTCCTTTCAAACCCAACCCAACGGGCCTCTGCTTATTTTAAAGCCCACATAGATATGTTCAATTGTCTTAGATTCACCGGCCTCAGCCTCATTCATATTAGGAAGCCCCATTATAATGGAAAATGGGCTGCAAAATGTAATCTTCAGGCACATCCCTATGTATGGGGCCACCAGATACGGAGAAGAGGTGATCCGCCATGTTAATGTTGTAGACCAGAATAATTTTTTTTTAAATTTTTTTTTTCCTCATAATTGAACTTTTTTGGAAGATCCAAATTTTGGGGCGTAGGATAAGATAAGCTTTCCACACTTCACAATTTTTTTCCAGAAAGCCTATTATGTCATCCTCAATTCCTTTCTATTTATACATATATAATCTCTGAATGAGAGATCTCATGGTCCTTTGCTTCGATAACTCGAAAAACTAAACAGAAAGATGCAGCCCACTTCAGAGGTCAACCAACGCCTTGCAAGAATTTCTGCGCATCTCCACCCTCCTGGTTTCCAGGTTTTTACCTCTCTCTTCCCAAGGTTGTTTATTAACTACATCGATTTATTGAATATAAGTTTATATTTTTTTGTTATAATGGTTTTGGTGGTGTTAAAATTCGAAAACGTATGTTGAATTGCGGATCAAAAGATGGGGGAGAATTCGGGTTTGAGAGCAGCTAACTGCCGGGCAAAAGGTGGGGCACCGGGATTTAAGGTGGCGATTTTAGGTGCTGCAGGGGGCATTGGGCAGCCTCTAGCCCTGTTGATGAAGATAAATCCTCTGGTTTCCGTTCTTCATCTTTATGATGTCGTCAACACTCCTGGTGTTACGGCTGATATCAGTCACATGGACACCGGTGCTGTGGTAAAGTTCATTCCTCTTTCTCATTGTGCATTTAGCGTTTGAACGTAATGGGTGACTTTGACAATGATCTTTGAACTATTTTGTCCAATTTTCGTGTACCCATTGGATTATTTTTAGTTTGCATGGGAGTTATCAATTTAATGAGAGACCAAAAGAAAAGCCATGCATCCAGAGTTTTTGTTTGAGCTCGAAACTTCTTTAGGTGATGATCAAGGGTCAGCAATTTTCAGTAGAACAGTCGTTCACCATAGCTTTTTATTAGAAGCTCTCTAATTTATCGGGTGAAGTTTTTTAATGTGGCACTTAGAATTGACACCTTTATATGTATAGGTGCGTGGGTTTTTGGGGCCGCAGCAGCTGGATAATGCTCTTTCTGGCATGGACCTTGTGATCATCCCTGCTGGAGTGCCCCGTAAACCAGGAATGACAAGAGATGATCTGTTCAACATCAATGCTGGAATCGTGAAGACACTTTGTGAAGGAATTACTAGGTGCTGCCCAAATGCTATTGTCAACTTGATCAGTAATCCTGTTAACTCCACAGTTCCAATTGCGGCAGAAGTTTTCAAGAAAGCAGGCACCTATGACCCAAAACGACTTTTGGGTGTCACAATGCTTGACGTTGTTAGAGCTAATACTTTTGTGGTATGCGTATGTTTCTTTATGTGGGTTCTGTTAAGCGGTATTGTTGACCATCAAATTTGAAATTAGCTAGGGAAGAATTCTTCATAGATATGCTATGTTATAGCTGAGTTCTCTGAATAGTCCCTGTCCCTCCTTTTTATTTTGCACTCTTCCAACTGTTCATGTTCTATTTTATAAGCACTTATGAGAAAGTCACAAAATATATTTGCTGGGACTTAAGGCTTTGTTCGAGTTCACCATGGGGTAGAAGTTGCTTTCCTTCTATGTTTGGCCAATGTTAAGAGAACAGTGTGTGTATTAGCATACGCAATATTGGTAGTATGTTATTCCATCATAGCGTTCTCGTGTGATAGATGTATTTTGGTTGATTTATAACTTGAAAGGAAGATCTTCAGAGATATTTATGACTTACTAAGTCAGCGACTATAAGTATATGTTCAAAGAACTAAAACAGGTATTCCATGACACTACTTGTTGTAGCCTATTGGTGACACCCCTTACTTAGGGAAAGGCTGTTGGGGTTTTTTTTAGGGGGGGTGGGGCAATTATTGTTTTTTCTTTTTCTCTCGACATAACTCAAATCTTACTTTTGTCCTCTTTTGGATTCACTGCAGGCGGAAGTTTTAGGTCTTGACCCTAGAGAAGTTGATGTTCCAGTTGTTGGGGGTCATGCAGGGGTTACAATTTTACCCCTTCTATCTCAGGTTCAAGAGTAGTACTTAAATGCTTGAGTTTAGGTCATTCCAGTACTGTGCTCTAGTGCAGATCCTTATTTTTACTTATTTGATTGCTCTTCGGATCATATACAGGTTAAACCTCCTAGCTCTTTCACCCCGAAAGAAATTGACTACCTGACAGATCGCATTCAAAATGGTGGAACAGAAGTTGTTGAGGTATAGACATATATAACCCACCCCACCCCCCCCNTATTATATATATGAATGAAATAGGCATAGCCCTTGTATACAGGAAGTATACATAAGAACTCCTAATTACATTCTAAGAACGATAAATTAAAGACAAGAAATTCTGGACATTATCCCCATGTAATAAAATAGTGGAAAGCCAACACATTAGAGTGTGTAGAAAAAAATTCTTCAGCTCGGTCGTAGTGCGTTCCTTATCTTCAAAGCACCGGGCATTCCTTTCTGTCCAAATGCACCGCATAATACACAACGGAATCATCTTCCACCCTACTGTCACTTAATGGCAACCTTGCATCTTTGACCAACAACCCAACAAATCCACCACCCTCATAGGCATAACCCAAGCAACATCTACCCTTAAAAAGATCTCATCCCACAACACCCTTGCTACCTCACAGTGCAATAAGAGATGGTCCACAGATTCTTCATTCTTCTTGCACATGTAGCACCAATCCAATACTACACACCATCTCTTCCTCAGGTTGTCTGTGGTCAATATCTTCCCAAGAGTAGCACTCCAAATAAAAAAAACTACTTTAGAAAGCACAACAGACCTCCAAATATTCTTCCAAGAGAACGGCGTAATATCAAGTTGTGTTGTTTGGATGCTATAATACGCCTTAACTGTACATAACTTATGGTTATTAGACCTCCACTTCAAGTTATCTCGTTGTGCCAAAGGAATTTCCGTGGAATATAGTAAGCTGAAAAATTCTAAAACAATAGGTAATTCCCAATCATGTAAATCCCTGTTGAAAAGAATATTCTACTGATGTGTACCATTAGAAAATAAATGCACGTTCGCCACTGAAGCCTCCCTGTTCACTACAATACAATATAAGGCCGGAAAAACCCTTTCCAAAGCGTGGTCTCCACGCCACACGTCCCTCCAAAATCTAATTCGAATGCCCTCACCAACTACAAAGCGAATGTGATTTGCAAAACATGGTCATCCCTTCCTTATATACTTCCATAAACCCACACCATACCCCCCCCTCTCACTTCCTTAGAGCACCAACCACCCCAAGCGACACCATATCTAGCATCAATAATATCCTTCCACAAAGATCCCCCCTCCAAATGATATCTCCAAAGCCATTTTCCCAATAACGCTTTATTAAAAGTTCTCAGGTTACACACCTAAACCCACATTCACAACTGAGACACATACAGTCTTCCATATAACCAAATGGAATTTCTTCTCCTCCTCCATACCTCCCCATAAGAATGCCCTAAAGAGTTTCTCCATTCTGTTCGCCACCTTAAGGAATTCTTTCTTCCAGTATGTTCCATAATGTGGCATCTCAGAGATGATTATGCTATTTTATAGAAGATATCCATCTGATCTCATAATTGACATGGATCTATGCCTATTTATTCTTCCAATGATGTGGTTGGCTTGTATGTGGCAACATTCTTGGTCTAATGGATCTCAGTCTCATAGGCCTTGCTTTTGTGGCTAAAAACGTGATATACAACCCATTCGTCAGTATGGGGCGAACTAACCCATTTTGCATTTATGTGTAATAACTACCTAAATGAGACATTGAAGGGGAATTGATTAACAATTACACCACTTTGGGGGAAAATACAATAAAAAGAACCAAACTTGCAACTGCAACACACTTTGCTAAACCAGAAAGGGTTAATGGTTTGAGGTCTGCTAGATTGCTTAAGGCTGAAATTATGAGTCAGAAAGGCAAACAAAAAGTTCTTGTTCAAGAATGACTATTACGGTTGATGTTACATATGGCTTTCTGATGCAGTGAGAAAGCATCTAACATCCTCTTTTGCTCAGAGGGTGCTTCCTCTTTCTTCAGACTTGGTTGTGTAGAAATGGCTACCTTGATTTTTAATTGTGGGAAAAGTTGCGAGTTGGGGTCTAGACTCTAGACAGATACTGAGACATCACTGACTGGCTCTTGTTGGGGTGTCTTATCAGGGCTAGCTTTTGTTTGGGCTGGATTTAGAATCTATGTTGAGATGAATATATAAAACCTGAAGAAGAGACTTGTTTCTTTTCCCTGAAGAAGTGACCTGCACAAGAGTTACAAAACCTTAAGACACGTGATTTTTGAATGGCTATTCCATAATTTAAATATTGGAAGAGTGGGTTAGCGAAGGTGCAAATTCTTTTTGGTTATGCGGCCTGATGAAGTATTTAGTGACCTATTATTGTCGAATCTAGTGTGAGTAATGAAGGGTATTGAATGAGAGTCATATTGATTGCCATGACTAGCAATATGGCCTCGCAATAGGATTCTGTAAGCATGACTCTCTACAGTTTATTTGATACAGTGCTATGGCATGTTTTGTAGGCACGGTTTTCTTCAGTGTATCATCTAATACAATGTGAGGATTAAGTAGTTTTGGGAATCCATATTGCCATATATGTAGCAAACTATTTTCTAGCCCCCAGAAACACAGTAGACACCCATGTGTGCATGATACCATAAATCTGTCTGCTTCTAAGAATCTATAACCAGTTGATTGATTCAATACACTCATCTTCTAGATGATTATATTTCTTATTGCAAAGTATTTGCTACTAGATTCATGACATTATGGCTTAAAAAAAGTAGCTTGATACCCAGTTTTGCTCGAGTTTTGATTAGTACATCTTAACTGAACTCTTATTCTAGTCCTGCCTGTTGCCGTTGTGTTTTATGACAGTGGATTGTTATTTGACTCGGACTGTTGACCTTGTTTGCAGGCAAAAGCTGGAACTGGTTCTGCAACACTGTCTATGGTCAGTTATTTTGTAATTTTGCTCGAGACTTGTTTTTTATCTTTATCAATCACTTCCACATGAATTGCATGCTTTAATGATTGGACTTGCTTCCATATAACAAAATTAAAAAACAAAACATTGCAGGCATATGCTGCTGTTAAATTTGCAGATGCATGCCTTAGGGGCTTGAGAGGTGATTCAGGCGTTGTTGAATGTGCATTTGTAGCGTCTCCGGTATGTTTTAGGAGTGCCATTTCCTTAAGAATCTTTAAGAATTCTTCTCCTTCTTCTTCTTTTATTTGTGTTGCAGTTTCAAACGACTAATCATGCATTGCCTGTTTTAGGTGACTGAACTTCCTTTCTTTGCATCTAAGGTACGGCTTGGCCGTACTGGAGCCGAGGAAATATATCCTCTTGGCCCTCTGAATGAGTACGAGAGGTCTGTAGTTGTTACTGGTTTGAAGTCTCTAATTCAATTCCATCTTCATCTTATACGGTAAGTCTGAACATTCTCAATGATTATCAACAGGGCTGGCTTGGAGAAGGCAAAGAAAGAGTTGGCAGCGAGCATCCAGAAGGGAGTTTCGTTTATCAGAAAATGAGAAGGCGACAATATATTCCTTGTCTAATGGATCTTAACCTGTTTATTCGAGATCCATGGTTCCTCAAAATAAGTGGTTGTGTCTTTCTTTCAACAATATCAGATGGAAGTAGGCGTCCTTAACTGTTGCTACTTTCAAGCCACAAAAAGGTTTTGATCATTTAGAGGCACAGCTGAAATTCACGTAATGAAAAAGATCAATTGGGTAATCTATCTATCTATACACAGAACTGGTTGTCCGATATCTCATACCACCTCTGGCTTTCTTCTTGGCACAGGAAATTGTATCTATCTGGCATGATATTCCAAGATTACAATTTCCTTACATCGGAAAGTGGACTTTTAACAGTTTATTCTTCTAACAAAACCAGTTCTCAAAGCCTGTGCCAGAGACTCAAGCCAGATTAGGTAATGTCATTGATCATACATGTAAGTTCACAAAAGACTGCCCAACATCATTTAGGAAAAAGAGAGAAGACATTTGCAATCGTGAATTGTGCAATCACTACGTAATCGTTTTGAAAAAAGTGAATAAAATATAGGATTCATATGAAAAAAAAATTTTTTAATAATGGATCTTTTTTTTTTTTAAGTGATTACACGATGTTTACGCACTTTACGATTATGTAGAATTATTCTAAAAAACTGGTGCCCAACTACTACTGCTGATGAATGGGCAGTTGGGGGAGGGTGATGAAAGGGCAGTTGGGGGGTGGGCTACGAGATCCACTGCCTCCACACTACAAAGGCCTGTATTGTAGACAATTTTCAATCCCAGCCCAATCCGAGTTACTCTTTAGATTAAAATCTTTTGACCCGAACTGATTGGGTTGGGTTGGAATGACATGTCGGGCCGGGCCTGAAATTACATGACCAAACATTTAAACGACATTGTTATTTGGTTTACAATTATATATATTTGTACGAAAAAGAAAGTTGATAGGGTTACAACTTTTGGACAATTTTAACACAATCATAATTAAAAAGTAATTCTTTCAGTAGTTTTTAATTATTAATTGTGAGATGATGTGATTAAATTAAAGTGAAATAAATATTATTATTTTTAATTGAAGTTATATTAAATAAAATAAAAGAGATGCTTCTTCACCTTAAATGCCCAAAATTAGAAACTTAAGCCTCAAAAATGAAAAGGTACAACTCACATGCAGTGTCACCGACGTTGACCTTCAATTATGTGTCAAAATGCAAATAATAATAGTTTATTTATTTATTTATTGTTCCATTCAAGTCCTGTTCATGAGCAAACATATTCATTTAAATTCAGGCATGATTTCATATCATTTTTTCTTTTGTATTTGGAGGTCACACATGATATTTGACTTTAACCCTATTAATTTGGTACTGAGGCCCTTTCATTCCCATCAAAACAAGCTGGGAAAGGAAAACCCTACTCCCTTTATTTTTTATTCTTCCATCTCTTTTACAGACACGCATAATGAAAAATGATTATCTCTTCCATTTTTCCTCATATCTTTTCTACCTTTAATCTTTTCTTTCCTCTCGCTTTCACTTTCCTTCCAACCAAACAAGGCCATATTCAAGTCTTTTGTTAAGTCTCAAATGAAGACTTATCTCATAGTCATCATGGACCACGTAATAAGTATGCATACACGTGCGCATGCATGCACAAACAAAATGTATGCGTGCAACAGAACATGAGGCTAGTAGTAGTACTGCAGTGGGCGTCTCCTTTTTGGTTGGTTGGTAAATGAATAAATAAAGGAACATTATATGATGGAGAAGAATGTACTTGATTTATAAAACTTTATTGACCCTGCGCGCGCGTAATTGATAAGATAACCACTGACCACGACATAGTCCTATGATACATGCAGAATTGGGTGAACAATGATTAAGAAGAATTGCCACTGAAACATTACATTATTAAAGGATCTGCCCCTCTTCTCGATTCCTGGCCTCATCCTCAATCTTGCCTCATTGTCTTGTCCTTCTTGCGAGTGAGATCTACTACCTGTTTCTGTCTTTGCTTGTACAAAACATTCATCCTATATTCATGTATATATGGGACCCATCGCTCTGATCCTCTCTCTCTCTCTCGATGATATTAATTTAACGTCTTTTATTTATTATTTTTTTTTTCCTTTGCTTAAACAGATCAGAACAATGTGCTAAGGATGTACTGAATCTTTCCTAGCTTATATAGTCCAGATCAACTTAGAATGTGATCGATGCATGATTATGCGTGACAAATACGTTTAATTAATTGGGAAGATCATAAACATTTAGGAAGACTTTGAGTGAAGGTAGTTTTTATATAATTAGAGATCAGACATGCGATTTAGCTTTAAATCTTGCTTTATAGACTTTATATTATTCACGAATACCTCTTTTCATTCGTGAAAGTGTGTTAAAGAACGATCGGAGAAAAAATATATAAAAAAGTAAAAGTAAAATCAGTGACACACAATATAAGATAATTTGTAGTTTAATATATAATGTATTTATATCTACAGATCAACTGCAGATGATTATATTTCAGATGATAAGCAAATTAATTATACAGTACAACGGTCATATAAGAGAATAATATAATATATAGTAAATTCTAATTGATCAGTGGATTGAATTAGAACAATCTTTATTGAAAATAATACGAATCCTTATTGAATCGGATTAATTATATATCGCCATAAAAACAATCAAGTTCAACACAATAGAGGCCTAACAGATCAAAGGGACCCAGCAGCCTATTATTTTCCAGCTTACTAGTTTGTATTACACTACAAGAAATTTGACTTTTAAGGATGAAATTTATTAGGAACGAAATAAATTTCATCCCTAAAAGTCATTTTTGAAGACGAAATTTATTTCATTTCCAAAAATACCTGAGCTACTAAATTCGTTTGAACAGAAAAATATCCATTCGAACAAGATATTTTATAACGAACAATATCATTTCAAAAAAGGAAAATCGTTCGAACGGAACAAAATATATTCGAACATGGAATTAATGTCCGTTCGAACAGTATATAATCTGTTCGAATAATAATATTGGCAGGAAATTAATTTATTTTCCCCGGGGTAAGTTAATAACCGTTCGAACTTAAATTTCTTTGTTCGAACGGATAAAGATTCAATTAATTTTTTTATTAGTATGGATTTGTGCATATATTTTTCCATTAAAGTAATAAATATTTTTTTCATTAATTTGTTATCATTTTCAAAATATAAAAATGTGTATATATTATATATTATGATTTGCGGTGAGTTAAAATATTTATAAATTCATAAATTACTTTTATGTAATTAACTTTAAAACTTTATAATGATTTCTTTTATGTTAAATTTATATAAATATAACTTTAAAGATAGTATCATTTTTTATATTATCATGAACGGCAAGTAAAATTAAAAAAATAAACAAAGTAGTAAACACGAGAAATAAAAACCATACATTAATTACATCTCAAATATATAATGTTCAATACAACATAAAAAAGTAAAATAATAACTAAAACGATCATAATTATTGATTCCTTAGTATATCAACATCCTCTTGCAACATTTTAATATATCTTTCTAGATCCCTAAGCTTCTCCATAATGGGCTCAACGAACTCCATAAACAAAGTTGGTACCTGATCCAAAGTAGCCTCAGGAGACTGTCTCTCAACAACGGCAGCACTACTAGAAGCTGGATCTGTGGGAGGATCACTAGGTTGTTCTAGTGCAATCTTCTGCTAGCTAGCTAATAGAATCTTCATCAATTAAATTAAGCATTGATGGGATATGTTAGAACGTTACTCAACTTAAATTAAAGCACAAACCCTTTCTGGATTTCTGGGTTTGATTTTGTATTGACCACTTGATTCCATGATTAATCTTGGATATCGACTTAACCATGGATGCATGCATGCATATAAATATATATATATATATATATATATATATATATATATGGACTCGCATGTTTTTATTCTCGCATGCACGTACAGTGTCTCACTGTAATTGTAGTTCTAGAAGTTTAGTTTGAAGATCAATCTTTACCTATTTATTTTCACAATATATCTCATATCATATAATCATACCAACTTTTTTAAACTTCTACACAAAATAAAATAAGCAATTCAATTTTTTTAAATCTTAAAACAAAAATAATATTAAAAAAAATATTTTAACAATATTTTATTTAATTTTTAATTTTAATCTTCTTTCATCTCATCTATAAAAACAAACGAGATAATTTCTAGCTAGCTAGCTATGACACATGACTACGTACTAATCTCCTCGTTATTTTTATTTTTATTTTTATTTTTTTATTTGTTGTTAATTTTTTTTTTCGTTATCGTTTAGATTCGAAAATGAGTTGAGATGAGTTGAGAGTCTCTCACCATTATGTTTTATATATATATATATTGAAAAGAAGTACAATAATGATGGGATTTAATATTAAATTAATTATTAGAAGTGGGAGTGGACTTAGCTAGACGTTAAAGATAACTCTAATCTAGTCATTATGATCTCGTTAAAAAGGATAAAAGTTAAAAATGGTGGGGTTTAAATATAAATATAAGTAGTAGTGGAGAGTGGACTTGAGTTGAAAGACACTTTATCTAGTGCATGCATAAGATGTGGGTCCCCAAGTTCGAAATTAATATCTTGCACATCACATATGTTAGTGTCACTTAAATATTGGTTACACATGTACATGACAGCTTGGTGCTAACATTAATAAATAATTTAATTACTACGTACCAATTAGACCTAGCTAGGGCCAAAGTTTTTGATTCCCTTTACAGCTTTCGTTCCAGCTAACACTTTTGTTTCTTATATTATTGGATTTTTTTTTTTTTTCAAAAGTTATGTACATGAAAGGGAGAGTCACGTCTTCCTTTTTTGCTTTTTCCAACATCGCCTCAAATGTCTACCTTTCACTCCCTCCCGTTGCATAATATGCATTAAATGTGTTTCAATCAAACAAAAAGTTGGGTAATTAATTGATATAGCTTTCATTATTTTTCTTCCGTAGTGCATTCCTTTTTCCATGAAATTAAATGCAGTACTGTCGACTAGTGGAATGCAATATACGTGCATGCATGTATCCTGTTTTTAAGGGAGGTACTCAGACTCATCATGTATTCCTTAATTTCTGCATACACATATAATTATATCATGTATTGTATTTGCATATATATATATATATATATACACACACACATATGATATATAGAATATAAAAGAAAAAATATCGAGAATTAATCTATAAGATTTTTATGTCTTGAATTATGTTTATAATTATTGTATGGATTAATTTTTTAGAATATATGATTTTTGTAAGAGTTTTACTATACTGAGATAAACTCAGTTTGGTTGTTGGACTGTATTAAAATCAACTCAATTCAGTCTAATTTTAAGTTGAGTCTACCACCAAAACACTCAACTCTCAAATTATTAAACCCATCTCAATTTGAAATCTCCTTACACATAGTATCCACAACTTTTTTCAATTCAACACCACTTTACAAGAGGGACCAACAATCTTTTTCAAATTTCCATAAATATATCTAAAGTCATTTTAAGATTTAAATACATCTAAAATCATCTTAAGTGTGTCATACAAAACTTACTCCACCATCTGAACTCACTGTTATTCATAAAGAACTCAACTCATCTCAATTTGGTTTAACATCCAAAGCACTTTTTCAGTTTGTAAAAAGTACTAGTCTTCCGCTGCATAAATGATGACTATTAATAAAATTAAAAGTACTATCCCTCTTCTTTAAAAAAAAATTATGTTTATAATATTTTCAGAAATATATAATACAATATACTTTATACAAAATTTATAAAAAAAAAATATTTTAATATAATTTGTCCCTTAGAAAAGAATTTTTTATATATAATGTATGTACACACGTAAACGTATGAATGTACATTTTTTCCGTGGGTACATGGCAGATACAAGTTTGGAATCCACAGCTGTGTTTCCTACCATGTCTAGCTAATTACATTATCTTCCACAGTTTAGAGTGGACATGATTTTGGACTATATATTCTGTCGTGACTCGTCACTCATCTTTTATCTTTCCACTTTTTGGTTGGCAAATATAATATAATATGAGGGCACTTTCAAGAAAAAGGCATGGCACTTGATCCTTGTGGTCTAACTCTTCATGGATACCTAATTTGCTTGAAGCTGTGAGAAAATTGTAATAAAATGACTAAAAAGAAATAACGACATATATTCCTACGTGGCTACGTCCACCTCTGTAATATTAAATGTTGATTAGTACTGTTCATGATCAGCGATGATAAAATGAAAAATCGTTTATTCAAATATCGATATTTTATAAAAATAAATTTGTAAACTGATAGATATTGTATAGTACGTTAGATTATATATTAAAATTATTTTTAATATAAAATAGATTTAACTATATAAAATAATATTAATTTATACGTTTATTTTTATAAGATCTTTTTATACGTGCATGAAACACTTCTCTTAATTATTAAATTATCTAATTAATCAGATTCTGGTATTACATAAGCTACCAATAAGTAATTCCAATGTTTGAAACATCCACAAGTTGGCTAACCAATATATGCCAAACATACACTAACTTGCTGATCGAGATTTTGAGGATCATATCGTTGTTTATCGTGTGCATGCATGTTCCAACATTATTGGTCATGTGTTTTTCTGAAATTGTAGGTATCGTTTTTTCAGTTGCATGTTTTACAAGGCATGCATGCAGTTTGTAGAATCTATAAATGCATGCAGCTAGCTGACATATATTTATTGGTCCAAAACATTGAATGAAGTCAAAGAATGCAAGAGAGCATGATCATGGCAACATTAAATTAGGTCTCCTTTGTGGGTGCGACATCAATTGTGGCATACCTACATCCTGGACTCCAACCATCTCTCCTATTATTATCATCATCCGCCTTAATTTATTGCTCAGACCAAATTCGATCTCCGTCCAAACCTGTTCCAGAAAATTACTTCTGTACTTTCGTTACATGCACTCCAGACATTCCACACATGCATGCATGCTCCTGATCTTTGTCCTCTAATGTCGGCCTGTTTTGTTCATGAGCTAGATTCATTTTATTGTGAGAATCTACCTTTAAGTTAATATGAAAGCTTTAATTTCGGCCATCAGAACTATATATATATATATATAGAGAACATGCATGATAAAATAAAACTGCTTATAATTCCGTGTGTTTTCTATATATGCTTTCGTTCCACACATCTTAATTTGCTCTGTCATCTCTAGAAAAGATAGCAAAAGACGAGTGAATATGAGTCGAAAAATGAGACTAGTTGATAGATATATGATATAGTTCCTAGCAAAAAGATGTTACCTTTCTTTCAGACAAGAAAAGTAGTCCCACGTTGGAATCCCATGGTTGATAGATTTTTTTTAAAAGTTGTTTGTCATATTGAGAACGATTTTGTATTTCTCTATCCCCCTAACTTTAGCTTTTACCAATGTTTTTGCATTCTTCTGCTTAGTGTTATCAGTTTTCCACATAAAACAGGCCGAATCAAGACACACTGATCTGAAAGGAAGATCAAATGCATCTTTCCTTGTTGAATTTTATAATGTCCTGGTTTATCAATCGTGGAGCGTTTATCCATATATATATGCGCGCAATGGAAGTAGCTTCTATTTTCTGATCAATATTCTAATTAATTAATAAGTTAATATTAATAGGTTTGGACTTTTTCTTCTTTGTGAGTGAGAGTAGGTTGGGTTAGGTTTACATAATTCATGATCATTCCACTAGCTAGTTAATTATTACCAACTTAATTAACATTTACTGATGATCATAGGCCTACGCGTTTAAGAGACAAGACCTAAACCTAACCCTGAAATTAATTCAGAGTCCAGACAGATCTAATTAGGATAAGGCTAATAAGAATAAAACTTAAGAAGCTTTCTGTCCTCTAGCGCATGACTAGCTAGCTAGTATCTTTAACCTTAATTTCATCGATTTTAGTTCTTTCTCTTATAAGTCAGGAAGATATAAAATTCTTTCGTTCTCATATGAGCATTTCCGATAGATTTTTTATCTTATTTTTTAAAATACATTATTAAAATTTAATTTTTTATTTTATATACTGATTTTTACAATATATCATCCATCAGTTTATCTATTTTTTCTCTATATCATTTAAATATTTTTTTTTATTCTTTTTAAATATTTCATTTCTACTAATAAATTTACAATATCTATATATTTTTTTATATTTGCAATTTATTTTTATATACAATGTAAAATAATTCAGTTCTATACAATTAAAACAAAAATATATAAGCCAATAAAAATTAAAAATAAAATCAAATATGAAAAAATTGGTTTAAAAATAATTCCAAGATATTTTTTAGAAGAAAATGAAATATGTGTTTTAAATGTTGAACAATAAAAAGAATTTGCTTACATGATAAAAATCAAAGTAAATAAAAATGAGAGAGTAAATGAAATATCAACAATAAAAAAATTTTTTACAGGATGAACAGTATCCGCTACATGTAGCGGGGTACTATAGTTAATTGTATTTTACAATTCATTTTACATAACCAAATGGAGATTCTTTTTAGAAAAATTTTTTAAATTATTTACATTTTTTGTATAATACAAAAGCCATTCATGAGAGTACTCTTAAGACATGGATGCATGTTGTTAAATGCAATTCACATGCAACAGATCGAGAAAAATGGAGAGAAAATAAAATATTTTGTGTGTATGAAAGATAGAGACTTGCTAATTCGGATAAGTATAATAGAGACAAAAGAGGATGTAAAACGTAGAGACAAATCAAGCAAATTCAAATTGAGGAGATGAATCGTCTATTCACGCGCGTCTACATGTACTTATAAATGAGGCCTTGATCAATATCGGTGCATGGTGCAATATGCAGCTAGGCTATCAAAAGTATAAAAGAGCTTAGAAAAGAATAACAACTTGAAACCATGAGAGATTTACAAAAGAATAGCACAATCCAAGAGTTCGCTCCAGCAAATTAAAAAACAAGACTTTGTTGGATATTCAGTAGAATTTTATTTCAACTTAAATTGTAACGATTGTTTGATACAATTAGGGCTTTTATAGATGAGATAATGCTATTAGGAGTTTTTTTTTTCTTTTTTTTTTATGAAGTAGGTTTTATCTAAAGTTTGACTATGACCATAGAAACTTTTTATAGAGGTTGAATTTCAATTATAAGCCTATAAAAAGGCAAGTCTATGATTATTTCAAGAGGATTGTTGTTGATTATTATTATTATTATTACTACTACTACTACCATTATTATTATTTAGATTTATTATGAAAATACTCTTGCATGAAAGGGTTTTTTCTTATTTCTTATTATCTTACAAAGATCTTTAAGATTTATGAAAGGGTTGTTTTGTTATCGTAAAGTAGGTATGTATTATGTTTATTTCATTGCATTTATAGCATCAAACTCGAATTATACCTAGTGTGTGTATATGAGTAGTGCTAGGCTGTCGCTCAGCAACGAATGATATGTTGCCTAGAATAAATTTGTCCCTTTTTTTTTCTTTTTTTTTTCTTTTCATTTTTTTAATATATTTAAATATTTTTAAAAAATAAAAAAAACCAATATACTAAAAATTACTTTCTTAATTATTAAGTAAAAAATATTTAAAAATAAATAAAATACATGAAGTAAATTATATATATATATATATATATATATATATATATATATATATGAATGAATGTCTGTGTTGAATTTATTGACCAACCCAAATACAGAAATTGAATGGGGATGACTGTTTTATACTTGTATTTATTTTTCATTTATTTGATGTGATAGTGAGTAATGTCACCTTTTAAAATATAGGATATGCATTTCAAAAATATAACAATTAATAAAAAGGTAATGCAATTTTGACTATAATGCCTCGTTTATTTTTATAGATAAAATAAAATAAAATATTATTAAAATATATATTTTTTAATATTAATATTATTTTAAAATTTGATAAAATTAAATTATTTATTTATTTTATATAAAAATTTAAAAAAATTATAATGATGAGATGAAATGTATTGTAAAAACAAATGAGCCTAAGTTTTCTATACTAATTTTAATTTAATTAAAAAAGTCACAATATTACCTTGATTTCTATCTATCTCCTCATCCTTTTAAGCTAAACTGCTAAAGGATTAAAAAAATCAATAGTTCGAAAAGAAAATCGAAGTAAAATTGGATAAATAAATAAATAAATGAATGACAAAAATCAGCGGGCGCCAACATATTCAAGATTCGATTCGAACTCAAAGACAGCATTTATTCATTTATAATGTTGAAAGATGAAGAAGAATCTTCGAATCCCATCATCAGTCAGTCAGAGACACCGTGACTGAGCTAGCCAATATATATATAAATGTTGAATCCTTTCCTCAACACCACCCCCGAATTCTTCTTTCTCTCAAAGTAGTGCTAAAAGATGGGACATTGCCACGTCGTTGAAATGATGTTTCGTTTAAAAAACCTACTCCAACACTCTTCTCGCCCTGTCATATCATATCAAAATCATACATTCACGTAGTTCTTCAGAGACAGCCACAACCACACACTAATTAATTAAAACAAAATTCTTATGCTTTGGTTTGATTGATTGCTGTGGACATGGAAATCTTTTTTGTAATAATTTAAAACTTTTATAAAATATATTTTGTTCACATCCTTGAAGTCGACAACATCGTACGTATAATATATATATGAAAAGAAATAATATAAATTAATATGTTTTTATTATATAATCGTAACTTTGAAGACAAATATCGAAACTCCCCAACAAAATTCGTGTAAATGATCAATATTCAAAAATTCTAGAGAATTTTTGATCCAGAGAAATATCGACCACCGTCAAACAGGATGTCGACTATGTCGGCCGGGTCCTCATAAATAGTATTATTACATGGCATAGATCAAGTTGCCTCCAAATTATGAAATTTCTTCTTATACGTCCTTTTCCACAACTTAATATTCACCAACTCAATATCATATGTATAACACAAGTTCTTCCACATTACCAACATGCCCTCGTATAAATACATGGTTACGTGACCTATATGTTCAAATAGCTAGGTATTTTGGACATTGTATGAGAGGAATGTCCCCTCTAGGATTCAAAAGTTTGGACACAGTTTTGCATTGCATGTGAGTCATGTGCCAGGCAATTGCCAAGTCTAATTTGAGGGGTCTGCCTTAAAAAGAGGGTCCTAAAAGGATTGTAGAGTGAAAAAAAAAAAAAAAAATAGATACGTGAATTTTATAAAACTTTAATAATACTAAGCTAAAATTTCGAATAATCTATGAGTGTTTAATATTTCGGTATATATTATCTATGCGTTAAAAAATAAAAATTATTCATAAAAAAAAATTGGAGAGAAATAGTGTTGAATTTATTTAAGTGTGGTTTGAATAGTGAATTGAGATGAAAGTTGAATAAAATATTATTTTTTTAATATTATTATTGTTTTAAAATTTAAAAAAATTGAATTGTTTATTATATTTTATATAAAAATTTGAAAAAATTATAATTAAAATTGTTTTGATATACAAACAGGATTGTTTCTGGGAGTGCAAGACTGTTGTAACGATGAGATAATATAAAATGTTCTAGGAGAGATAGTTCTGCCATTTATACCCAATTTGTATTCGCAATTCATATCAACTCATCTCATTACTATTTATTATTATTCATTAATTTTAACTTATAAATCTTATTATTATTTATAATTCATCTCAACTTATCTTCTAATCCAAAAGATAACTAAGAAATATAGATTAGGGAGTACTGCATTTTAGGTACAAAATATGGAGAAATATAAAAGCCATTGACCTGTGCTGCGATTCACCATTACTTCAGAAAAGGGGGCCAATTGGTCAGGAGCATGGAGTTTTCACCTTTCAGTTTCACACTCTTATGAGGTAAATCCAACAGTCTCGGTAATTGAAAGGCTCTGCTTTTTACTGCACCCACCCACTTTAGGGTTTTCAGTTCATCATTCGCATTTTCCTTTCCTTTATATTATAATAATGTAAACCACAAACACACTTTCCTATATACCCAATACCCAACCCCATTTTGTACGTTTTCAATTTCCCCACTCACACACGTCACAAACAACTTAAAACACTGACTCCCCTCCACTTGATGTTTACAGTGA